>LPNX010684649.1:55931-67381 GCA_001517045.1 Pseudotsuga menziesii | reverse complement strand
GTATGAATATTCCCCACTACCTTTTATTGGATATTGGTAGTCATCTCCTAGTTTCACCTTGTGAGGTGATTTATGTCTGACAGTCTTACAAAGGATTCCTTGAACCCCGTCATATGTTTGGAAGCCCCACTGTCTATAAGCCAATCATCAATTCCATGAGTAATGTTACCTGTGAGAGTTGATATCAGAACATATTCATCCTCACTTGAAGAATCTTCACTTTCATATATGGATCTCCTTCTGGATGGTTCATCATCCTCTACAGCATGAGCATGATGTCTTCTTTGGCCTCGTCTCCCTCTGAAACTGGAACCTCTATACTCATGTAGGTGTCCAATCCAGTTTCTTCAGAGAGATCAAATACTTCTATGCTTGGAAGTTTTCAACTTCACCAAGATTATCATCAAGCTATTGTGATAGATCATATTGAAATGAGAACCTCAAATGGAAATACAAAAGATTAGATCTTACCGATTTGAGGTGTCCGTCCTTGTCCCGGAGTTCGTTGATCTAGGGTTTGTCACAGAAAACCTAATTTTAAAAACTTGGAAAATTTCAGATTTGATTGGACAAACAGATAGATCTCTTCAAATGGAGCTGTCCAATGTACTCCTTTTCTTAAAACAGTGGAGGGAAGCTCCCGAAACAGGAAGCCCTAATTTACTGATTTCTTCTGCAGAAATTCCTGTTACTGTTTTTGTGATATCTCTGAAATTACTGATCCTATGTCTCTGAAATTTCTCACTGCAGTAACCTATGATGTCCCTGATCCAACACCATAGGTTTCATCATAATTGGTTTCACCATTTGGGATTTATGATCCTTTTCCCAAGGTGACCTGTTACAGGACTGTTCAGAACAGCAAAGTTGTACAGCATGCCACGTGTCACTGGTTCATCTTATGAGTCTGATATTTGGAACATCGAAAGTAAAGTCTGTGAAATTTCTGGAACATCTTAAGGAATTCCATTTGGACCTCTGTATCTCAAGATATTGCAGATCTCTCCAGATGTCCTGTTCAGGGATGAATTCTGGAAGAGGCTGGAACCCTAAATTGGAGAGATCATATCTCCTGGCGTACAATGAATCGGAGTCTGATTTTTGGACACAGGATTAATCAGGATTTTATATTCAGTACTTGAAATTTTCAGATTCTGATACTTCTCCAATATCGGAATATAGCGACTGTACCAAAACGTATCCGTCTTAGTATTTATGGTTTCTCCTAGCTCAGGGTCAAACTAGGGTTTGACTTTCCTGGAGTTTTACCCAACCAAATTTCTTGATCCAGGTCTCTAAACTTTGGTTTTGATGAGGAGAATAACCCTATTCTGGTCTCACTCAAAAATTCATCTTCTGTAGAAAGCCCTAATTTTCACATCGAAGACTGAAAATGCTCGGAATCAAATTCTGCTTCGACAGAAAGATGCGCCCTTCAATGGGGAGTCATCTTAGCATACTTTTGATGACAATCTGTGGAGGAAGATCCACAAAATAGGAAGCCCTATTTCCTGTAGCTACATAATGTCTTCTTCTTAGGTTAGCTCTGATACCATGTTAGTTTTTCATCACATTTAAGCTAGCATTATGATCTTAGGATCTTTTCACTGAGAGAATAACAAGCACAGCAATAAAACACAAGCACATCACAAGAGACAAGAGACACAAAGAGTTTTCCTCAGGGAAACCATAAAGGAGAAAACCCCACAACTTCCTCTAAGATAGAATCAACACCAAAATAGTAAGAGATCTCCCAAAACAGCAATAGTCTTCTGTCTTCTGTCTAGTCCCAAAATTTCCTTCTCTAGTAGTGCGCCACACTTGGGAGAGCAAGTGATGTATTTCACAAGTGATAAATAGAGAGACTCTCACTCTCTATTTATATTCATCCGTTCACTTGAATTTCCTTTTCACACGTAGGCTCAACCTAATGATTACTACTCGAGCCTACACCTTAATTAGTGTATAATAACTCAAGTGCCCCGAAACTGTGGGGACTTACCTAATGACTTGATATGACTTGATTACATTATTAATCCTCCTGATCGAAACATCGGGGCATGACCACATGACTCAAATACATAATAGAAACATCCCAGAATAAACATCAGGTTATAATACATAAGATACATAGAAGAATACATTCCGAAGTTACATATACATCAACAAGAGCAACCCAACTTCTCCATGAGTATCAGGTTTTATGTCTGATGCAGTTCTTTGAAATAAAAGGAATCATTGAAGCTGTGGCTGACTTTTTGTTGTGGGTAGAAGCTCGACTCTATGTTGCAGATGATGTTCAAAAGTGCCGAATGTCCTTAATAGGGCACAGTCATAGCGACTGCTTGTGCCGAAGAGGGAAAGGTATGTCGGAGCTAAAGAAACAACCGTTAGAAGAAATCAAACTTAGCGGTGCCAGTATGTTCTCTGTATTAACTGCCTGTATTAATACGATCTTGGGAAATGTACCACCATTTGGACAAGATATCTGTCCGATTTGGCGCCATCAATGCACATTTATGATAGCTTTTGTGGATAGATTCTATAAGAAGACACCCACCTCTACGATGTTCGGATTTTTCAGCTTCTTGAGTTTTACAAGTGCGTCCATGTCAGCTGATCGTGAATTTGAAGAACTACTGAGAAAATTCGAGCAGACAGGGTTGTCACACTTGTTCAACCAGCCACCTACATCTGCTCCCCGCGAAGACACTCCCCCAGAGCCAACTCGTCCAATGCAGACACGCTCTGCCAAGAAAAAGTTCAAGCCCGAAGTTCGTTCTAAGCGGAACGGAGACCGACACAAGCAATCAGGGAAAACACCAGAGGATCCCGAGATGCATTAGTCTGGTTCAGCAAAGGTCCCACCTGCAGAAGAGGAGAACATTGCACCGAAGCGTCCATCGTATATTCCACCAGTTCGCCCAGGAGTTTAGCCACCTCGACGTCTCAAGAAGTTCACCTTACGCACTCCTTCGTTGCCACCGGGTGTGCAGCTGGTTGGGTCCATGACAGGCAAAATAGACTGGCTTAAGTATGCCGACCATGATACAAATGATCGTGGTAAGTTTCCCCAGTTTGCACCAAAAACATATTTGCACTTCGTCAAGTACGACGAGAATGGGGCGACATTATTAGAAGTAAGACAGTGGGCTGCCGTCCTAGATCAAGCTGGTCTATTGAAGATACTCGATGTCCCCCATTTTGGCCGCAGCACACATGTGACGATAGTCGTCAAAAAGTTGCTGGCATTAGTCCATGATGGCTACCTATGGATAGGGGACAATAAAATTCCTATCACCAGTGAGCTCATTCATAAGATCATTGGCTTACCTATCGCAGGGCCTGATCTAGGGACAGAATTTCCTTCCAAGCATGAGGATACGAAGCTCGCACAAACCATGAAGGAATGATTCATCCTGACGAAGGGGAAACAAGGCTATCAAACTTCCTCGATTCAGGAAAATAACATTCGCTTCGCAGCTGAGCTCCTAGCATGCAAGATAATACGGAAGTGCAGACCAACTAAAGTGCCTGCCCCGGTCATTAGAATTGCTATGAACTGTGCTGAAGGTTATAGCTACAACTGGGCAGCCTACCTTGCGAAGGAATTTCTGGAAGATGTCCGCGATGTGCAGGAGAAAGGTAGGCCCTTTCACTACTCATGGTTGATAGTCCTTATCACCCTAGTTGGATGGAAAGAACCTACCGAGGCGCAGTTTTCTGCTATCTCTCCGGACATGCCTGGTGCCGTTAGGTACGCCTCTCTGTGGGTTTCCCCGGATAAAACCCTACAGCAGCTGACAAACTGTGTGTTTTCTTTTTATATGTTGAGTATCTCGTACGAGATCACAAAAACCCCACGGCTTAGTAATGAGTTGTTCTCTCAATACGAAGGCGCAGCCCATTTCAGTGCCGACATGCATCATACTTTCATCCAGGCCCACGCAGACCAAAAGCATCAATGGTTTAAGTTACCGTATGTGGTGAGAAAATATGACATCCTCGCGGTTGTTCAACAGTGGCCCACAGAATGGTTGAAAGACGCAGGGACAAATCCTAAGATTCAAGTCCCTCCAGTCACCGATGTGGGTGCAGGCCCTAGCCACACGCAGTAGCAAAACCCCCCAAAAGATAGTGACGAACAAACTGAGTCACAGCAAAGCAGAAGCAACCAAGGTGGAGATGGTGGAGATGAAGAGGAAGGCGAGGAATCAGTTAATACTGTTTCAGACTCTAATCAGTAGGATAAGCACAAGACACCAGAGCCAGAGGAAGTACGCACACCCCAGCCCCGAAAGAAAATGAAGACATCGAAGGAAAATAATATTGTCGAAGAGGCTATCCTGACAAGCGAGGAGCTTGCTCAGGCTCTATCAAAGTCCATAGAATCCCTCACACAAAAATGGTCCGAATTTGCAGATACACACCTACATGCCCTCACTGGTGTAGCGAAGCATGTTTCAGAGCTGAAGGACTTAGTGAATAAATCGCTAACTGGCGCTTCAGCAAGTAGTGCCCCGGTAAGTGCGCAGCCCAACCTAAGGCAATGGCCAGCTAGAGAAAACAAGGGCCAAGTGTCAAGTGTTGCCCTCATCATTACTGATGCAGCATCCCACACAGAGATGAGCATGGTAGTAGGAATTGATTACACCAATATGTCCATGATGGAATTGCATCTCTGCCAGTCAGCTATTGTGAAGGAAATCCAGGCCCGAGACTGCTATTCGCAAGAACAGTTGCAAGATACCAGGAAGCAAAGTGATAACCTCGCAGGGCAGCTGGAGGCCGCGGAAACGAGAAAAAGGGATGTAGAACGTAAGCGGATTACCCTGGTAAGAGTTTTGGATGAGGCATGTCGAATTCTTCCTGACTTCAACGTACAATTGCTAGAAGAGCCAGAACAAAGACTAGTCAGGCTCAAAGACTATGCACGACAGTCGCGTAGTGAAATAGAGAAGCTCAAAGCAGAACATGACGCTCAGATTGCGGAGCTCCAACTCCGCATCCCTCCGAGGAGCCCACCAGAGGTTAGGGAGCAACGCCGAGTAGACATTCAGGCTTCCATAGAAAAACTCTCAGATATTGTGAGCAGCGCAGCAAAGCTGCTAGAAGACAGCGTTGCAGCCTGGACTACATTGCAGGAACATCCAGAAGTTGGACAGCTGCAAGCAACCATCAGGCAGCGACAGACAGAGTTGGATGAAGTAAAAGTGACAATTAAGACTCTGTCGCCTATGGAGAAAATGTTCAAGGTAAAGCGAAGCAACGAAATCCAGCAGGAAATTGAGTCATGCAGAGCAAGAGCAACGGAAGTGGAAAATTCTATGCAGCCGCTTATCAGCAAAGCTTTTGAGTTGAGTACTACTGTGGATACCCAACCCAAAGTTCTAAAGGAATATCATGCATTTGCGCAGGAAAAGGCCAGCCAAACATCAGCCATAGTATTACAGGAGTTGGTTGAGAAAGAGCAAGCAACTGACAATATTATGTGCAGCCTCAACAAGCAGTACACTCTCCTCACCGAAAAAGTTCATAGACCAGAAGAACACCAGAGTGTCCCGGGACGGGACACTGGTGAGTCTTAGGGGCCTGTTGGGGTGCGCACCTTAACTGTCCCTAATTTTGGTAACTCCATGATTTTTTTCCAAGTTGTAAGCGGATTTATGACTCAAAATAGTCTTAGGGGTGTCAGGGTTGATTCAAAGTCCTCTTTTTTTAATAAACCCGTGGTTTAAGTCCAGGGTTTAGGGTTCGGGGTGCCCATGGTTTTGTAAATAGTGCGCTGTATAAATAGGCACTCTTGTAAGTAAGTTAGGTTAGTATTTTGATGTAAAGGAACTAATGCGAAGCTAAGGCTTGTTTTGTAAGAAAATTTAAGTCCCATCTGTGTGCGTGGATGACCTCTGCAGCTGTGTGAGCAGAGGGTTTTGGGTGATTAAGGAAATCTGCAGCTGAGTGCGCAGAGGCCTGCAGCTGTGTGCGCATATGGTTTTGGGTGATTAAGGAAATCTATAGCTGAGTGCGCAGAGGCCTGCAGCTATGTGCATGGCTTTAAGGACTTGAAGGGATCTGCAGCTAAGTGTGCAGATCAGAACTGTGGTTTTTGTAGAAAGTNCTAGTTCTGCGGCACCCCATAGCTATTTCGGGTGAGACTGCAACCTGTTCGCAGGTTGTTGCCGAAAGGGCCAACACTGTGGGTCTTTTGTTGGTGCGAAGTTAAAGGTAAAAACCTGGGTCTGCCCTATTTCCCAACAGAATTTTAGGAATTATTTATGAACCTCTAAATACTTCTACAAACCTTTTTAATATTATGGACAACATGGGAGTTTTAAGTAATAATTGGGGTTCCAATTCCCCCAGGGTAAATGCTGAAAATGGCTTTCCAAATGTCCCAAAACCCACTCGAATTTATGAAAATATGTAGAGGATATTTAAGGCAAATTATTAAGGTCTCATGTGCATCATTATGCATTTTATAAATTCCATTATAACCATCTCCCAAACATATACAAAATCACTAGTTCGACCCTTGGGGAAATGGCACCAAATCTTCTCTGAATGCAAACAAAATGAGTAAGATGAGTTAAAATGATTAATTGATGGATATGAAAATTTTAATAATAATAAATTGAAGTCCATTCATCCTAAATATATCATATAAACATTATTTCATTCGAAATCATTAGCATTACAATGTCATACATCAATATAGTAGGGAAATGATCATTGTTTTCTCATTAATAATCACTTTTACATTCAACTATTTGGTATTTCGACCTGATACTTTATGAATATGAATAAAATATAATATTAATATTATTACAATCATAAATGGACCATGATAATCTCTCCCAAAGAGTACAATATCTCACCCAAAGCGCAATCCCTCCATGAGCAAGAATATGCAATAAAGACTGGAAATGGTTGAGAGAATGTGTTGCACTAGAAGAGCCCACAAATTTCCCTGTATATTACACCTGAAAATAAAAACTCCATTAAATCTCAATGAAAGGATTGAATGACCTCTCCAAACACCAAGTTATATGGGAATCTTTCACCCTCGAAATTGGCTAAGGTATGAAACTAGTCATCCACTAGCTCTCTCTCTTCACAAATGCAAATTTCTCAAATGATCAAAATCCCCTATATTGGTTTATACCTGAATTTTATAAACATCCTTATCCTTCTAAGGTTACCAATCCATCCACAAATTCAATCCAATTTGAATCAGGGTGTGGGCTCAATATTTTACATGTGTCCTCCCTTCCCTAGCCTTCCATCTTCCCCCAATTCGAGTAGGGACGCATTGAGCTTTCCCAACTCACATGAGCACCTCCTTGGATGCTATATTTATGAATGACATGTCATAATGGTCAGATTTCATCCTTCAGGTCTGCAATATGTCATAAATGTCATATCATCTTCATCATTGGTGTCATAGATGTCATAGATGTCAGGGAATCTAGCCCAAGTGTCCAAGAAGCTCCCATTTGACTCTTCCTCTTACATGTAAGTTACATTTCATTCCAAATTTGACTTATGATGCATATGGAAAATTCTATTATCCTTATAACTCATCAAAGAACATTAGGCTTCCCATGGATTCGAAATTGCAAGAGGAGGATTCCATGTGGCACAAAACTTCTAGCTTGTGTGGGCCCCATAATCTCCATGTGTCTCCATGCTCCATTGACACTTCAATTTTACCTTGTATTTATTTAATTAGCTCCATTATTAAATATTTATTGCATTCTAATTTATTAACATCATTTATTATCTCCCTTATTAAATTTCCAAATGTATCCATCCAACCTAGGGAACTAATAGGATTGATGGAATTGGCCTGCTATGGAATTATTTGAATGAGGACATTACAGTGTTCCCCACCCAAGATATGTTGTCCTCAATACATTTAAGATTCGAATGCTACAAAATCTTCTCCTCTTCCCATGTGGAATCTTCACTTGGTAGATCCTTCCATTGTACTAAGTATTCTTTGATAGTTCTGCTTCTCAATCTCCTTTTTGTCTTCAAAATATTTTCCGAGACAAGTGTGAGCTGACCTTCATCATCCAAAGGGGGAATTATTTCTGAAGTGACAATTTGTTCACCAAGATTTTTCTTGAGACAAGAAACATCAAATACATTATGGGTGCAACCACTCTTATTTCAGAATCTTTGAAAGACAAGATCCTTTTCTTGAAGTTTATAATAGTTTGGTTGTATATTTATCAATCAATTCCTAGAATTGCACAAAATGGTTTTTTGTCATCGACAATGTCAATAAATTCAAATTTGAAATATTTTCTTAAGCCTTCGACTTCCATGGGTACTTGGGTCCATCTACCGATTAGTAGAACCTTCAACTAGTTTGCAAGCATTATCTAAATAGGAGACTAGTCCATTCGTGGATTATTTCTGCTCTCCCATGTTTGTATTGTCAATATATTGGCATTTGAGCCCAATTATAATATGATATAGTCCATATCATAATATCCTATCTGCACAGTCATTCGAGGTTCTCGGCCTGTCTTCACTTTTCTCTCGAAAGGATTAACTCTTTTTCTAGGTCGCGGGTCTTCTATGGTGTCTTCTATGAGTGTTCTCAGCTCTGTGGAAGCATCTTTATCATGGATCAGTGTTAACCAAATTTTGAAAAATTATTTCATCTTACTAACCCTTTCCATTGGCGGTGTTGGCCACTTTTCCTAAATCACGTGACCCAGGTTCTGTATAGCCCATTAACCCAACAAATACCTGAGATACCGGCCTGATGGAGCAAGCCCTGTCAAAAACACCTACGAAGTAGGCATAGTCTCACCCAAGATATCTCTTCAATGGGTAACCACCGGAACCATGTTTTCATGATTGTCGAGGGATTATAGTCCCTTGGCTTGTAGCGAAGGAGCTCAACAGGATGGATGGATAGATGCGACCGACCACAAATACATGTCATCGCACACCACTTATCCTTACTCTCCACCTCGCAACTGGTGCAACTTGTGCAGCGCAGCTTGTGTGGCGCAACTGACTCATACCAATAGAGCGACTGTGACTTATGTCGTGACTTAGGATAGAAGAATAAAAGCCGATATATACATGTTCATTTCAATGACACCTTTCCAATCATTTGTCTACTGATTATAGGATAACATCGAGGATTTAAGAAACATTTATCATTATATAGAAAGAAAACAACAACCATTCACATAAACATTCACCACATCAATCATTCTTTCAAATGTGAGAGATAACATGGAAACCCATCTGGGAAAAACCACCAAGGTGCTCTTCATTTGGCATGAGAAAAGGATAGAGCACCTTGCAGTCTGCGGGATGCAGATTGATTTTAAGATATGTCTTTAATACTTAGACTTATGGTTCCCATGCTCTCTGGTTTTCTCTTCTACCCTACATCTACTCCTAGTGGTCCGTGCACATAGCATCCAAACCCATGGCTCAACAGCCTCCTATCACTGCTGGGCTCTTCGTGAGCCTTCCCTTCTTCTACTTGTAGAAATAATAGATCAATGCTATGTGCAATGATGCTAAGAAGAAGCACAGGAAATAGATCTTGCTACTAAGAATTCTCACAAGCATACACAGGAAAATAAGAGAGAAGAAAAGAGACTGAATCACATGAATGAAGAGATGAATATTGGTGTGTATCCTTCCATTGAATAATTATGAATAATAGAGTACATAAATAGATATTCCCTCATAGGAAAGTCGAATTGTATGGAAACAACTCATAAAGCTCAAAAAGGCTGACTTACCCAAATATAGCAAACCCCCATAGGTGGATAAAGCACTTGCTAAATCTATCAAGGACCTCACGAGTTGGAAAAAGCATGAGTGAGTTGTCAAGGAGATGGAAATAACATGCTAATCCTAGAAAATGGAGAAAAACTAATGGAGGATGGGTTGGAAACAAAAGCTCCCAGTTTCCTAGTTGACTAGCTTTTATCTTATCCATAGAAAAGCAGAAAAAGCAGAAAAAGCAGAAAAAGCAGAAAAAGCAGAAAAAAGCAGAATCTGCTATAAGGTCCTATATACTAATTCTAGATGAACCCAGAATCAGAAATAACTCATTCCTAGGATATAGATGGCATGCGATGACTTTAAGGTGCCACCTAATTAAGCTAGTGGGTGAATAATTAATCAAATAATGATTAATTATTTTATCCTAAGTTGTGAGTGGGTTTAATATATTCCAACACCCCCCTATAAGTCTGACTTTATGATGGTATGACAAAAATATGGATGCATATAGGGCCCAGCAACAAGGCTATGGTCACCCTTTAACAATTATTATGTCCAGAAAAGTGAGGAAAGAGGCAAAACCACATGGGGAAAATCTTCCCTCAAGATAGGACAAGGCACAAAAATTGAAATATGTCTTCAACATATCTTCATCTTCACTTTAATTAGCTGAATGAACTGCTTCTGAATGAAGGGCTTGCTGAAGAAATCATGAACTCCATGATCATGCCCTGGAGTGTAGAACCTGCAAGAAGGAAGAGGAGAGACTCCTTGTATCTCATCAACTGATGAAGTAGGAGCATTATATGAATGCTTCTTTCTGCTGTCAAACTCTGATCTGCAAACATAATCTGAAATGGGAAAGAGATCTGTGCATACTCCTTTCCAAAGAGTACAAAAAATAAGGCAATTTATTTCACACCCGATTCCCTGAATAGCTGCAAAGTTGTGATGTGAATCACATGTCAATCTTCCAATCTGATGTAGCACCTGTATAGATCTGATATGAGGCTGATAAAACTCTGATATATCAGAAATATTAACATATGGAACAGCAAGGACAAAGTCTTCAATGGCTCCATGAGGATATAGGGCTAGACTAGGAAAATTATGAGCAACTGGGAAAAACTGATAAGTGTAAAAATCTGAATGATGGATGGACAGAATGAGATGTTCACAATATTCAAGAAGGCTCTGAGTATTGATGCCAAGATCAAGGAAGGATATGCTGAAGCTCATGAGATCAAGTAAGGTAAGTGGTATGACACAAATAAGGCTTGATGTGGCTAAGCAAACATCCTGGAAGTCACTAGGTTGCGCACCATCAATGAGAGAGGCATGCAAGAGGTGTGAAGAATTTGGCACATAGATCTCAGAATCAAAGATAGGAGATTTATAGAACAATGAATGGGTTATAGGATCATAATCAATATCAGCAGCAGCTCCATATGTTACTTCTTTTTCATCAATAATATCACAAGAAGAAAAATCACCTTCAAGAGACACAGAAAAAGATGGCTCTTCAATATTTGCTTCTTAATTGAAGGAGGAAGCATTCAAATGAAAGAGGGCAGCAGCAACATGAACTGTATGAGAAACTTCTTCATCATGATCAACTTCATCAGAGAATTTAGAGGCCAAGAGATCTTAAGAAAGAGAACAAGAGGAGATGCTAGGTTCGCTCC
>LPNX010684649.1:0-55615 GCA_001517045.1 Pseudotsuga menziesii | reverse complement strand
AATATATATTCCCTCATAGGAAAGTCGAATTGTATGGAAACAACTCATAAAGCTCAAAAAGGCTGACTTACCCAAATATAGCAAACCCCCATAGGTGGATAAAACACTTGCTAAATCTATCATGGACCTCACGAGTTGGAAAAATCATGAGTGAGTTGTCAAGGAGATGGAAATAACATGCTAATCCTAGAAAATGGAGAAAAACTAATGGAGGATGGGTTGGAAACAAAAGCTCCCAGTTTCCTAGTTGACTAGCTTTTATCTTATCCATAGAAAAGCAGAAAAAGCAGAAAAAGCAGAAAAAGCAGAAAAAAGCAGAATCTGCTATAAGGTCCTGCATACTAATTCTAGATGAACCTAGAATCAGAAATAACTCATTCCTAGGATATAGATGGCATGCATTGACTTTAAGGTGCCACCTAATTAAGCTAGTGGATGAATAATTAATCAAATAATGATTAATTATTTTATCCTAAGTTGTGAGTGGGTTTAATATATTCCAACACTACTCTGTACAACCTTACCACAAAAATGGAATTCTTCACAATGGATTACCACTAACAGACCAACAATCACCAGAAAATGACCTAAACATAATCACCATCAGTAATAAGCAACTAAAAGCCACTAAAATCCAACTAGAAGCCAACACAAGCCCCTACAATACAACACAATCCCCTACAAGCCAGCACAATCCCCTACAAGCCAACACAACATGCACACTTTTGTCTTGGATGGGATCAATCAAGTAACCCCGGCCTGCTCACTAAAGGTTATGCTTCTGCTTGGTTAGGGATGGCACATGATCTTTTCCTTCATTTGGGAGCCCAGTGATCCTTGCAATGAGCTCGGCGTCAACTAGATATGGCTGATCTAGCCATAGGTATCCTCAATGGAAGCAGACCAGTAACTGCTTCATGTATGTATTGAATTGTGATCTATGGCCAAAGTGAGGCATAGACAACATGTTGGTTAGACCTATGTGGGCAAGTCCCTCGGCCCAATCCTCTGAGTTAAGCACCTAGGCATCACTAATGGTGGACTGGATTGTGGTGATGCAGTCTTTTACCTACAGCCCCTCCTGCTGTCGAGTGTCAAAGTCTTGGAATTTCAACACTGCCAACTCGGGCAGGATATCATTCAGTGGGGTCATGCCAATAGGGATCCATGGTGCTACCAGAGTAGTCACCTTCTTCTTTGGGAGATCCACCTCCCCTACATCAACTCTCCTTGGTAAAATGTAACATGGTAAATTTGGGTCATCATGCTCTACCTCTGGCTTTGTCTGTGGTAACAATATTTCATTTCTAACATCTTCTGCTATCTTTCCAGCAGGGGCCTTTCCTCACCCATCCAGAGTGGTCGAAGCCTTAGGTTTCCTCTGGTCTAACAGTAGTCATGCAGATGCTTCTCTTGGTTGCATCTCACTAGGATTCCTTAGCTCTCTGTTAGGTACTAGAGTTGCTTGTTGTAGTCCTAGAGCAACTGGCATTCTTTGAACTGGGTTTGGTATATCATGCGACCTAGGGGTTGGAATGGTAGCATGATCATTCCGTATGCTTTTCTGCTTTCGTGTTCTTTCCATTGAGTCGATCTCTGGTGGTTTCTATGGGTGTTGAATGTTGGCTATCATGGGTAGACCCAGGTTTACTGTATTTAACCAACAACACCCCTAGCTCACTGGCCCTTTCAGCGACAGACCGCGAAGTGGCCTGAAGTCTCACCTGAAGTGATTCTAATGGGTTGGCCAAGGACTCAAGTGTCTTGGACCAGGTTCTGTGGCATCCTATTTGTGACTCGTAGCTCTACTATCCATGAGGCCTCTCTCTCTACGCGTCGCATGACCCTTCTGCTCACGTCACACGATCTCCTCGTCTCGCAGCTCTTCTAGCCGTGAGATCTCTCTTTTCCTGTCGCGCGGTCCCTCTCCGCGTCGCACAACTTCCATTGACTCGCGATAACTCCAACCTTATCGCATCACTGTGCACCAGGTGACACGTAACTTTCTCCGCAATGCTAAGTCCTTAACCTACGGTATCGCACACCACAGCTCCTCTACCGATGCGGTATCGCCTCCCTGCGATATCCTACTCCCGCGGCTCAGCGCACTTAGCGTTGTTCATGTCGACTTGCAATACTCAACATACCAGGCTATTTAACACTTCCACTAGTGACTGTTCAAGCAAAGCATAAATGAACCCACATACAACATGCCAAAGACTTCAACTTATGTTTATCCTTCTATATTGCTGTGAACTGAACAACTTATACATACATTCAACAGTAAACAAGGCTCATATAATAACTAACAGATGCAACAAATAAAGACAACACATGAATCAATCACATAACACTCGATTTTAACATGGTTCACCTCCAGGATGGAAGTTACGTCCATAGAACTGTGTTTCTATTATAGCTTAGGGGAAGGTAAACACAATTCTGCTGCACCGCATATGCAGCTTAAGATCTTCTGGGTAGCTCCGCACACAGCCTGGAGCCCTTCTCTCTTAGATCTCTTCTCTATCTCTATATTGTCTCTCTTACAATATACTCTTCCCTCTCTGTCAATCCCTGTGGATTGTCACAATACAAAATAACAGTAAGCTAACAGACTACTGATGATCTGACTAGCTGGATGGCCTAAAATTCCCAAAATGCCAACCTTTTACAATACAATCTACATCCCTTTATAGGCGGCCCGAAGGTCTTGCCATTACAACACTGTGGGCCTGTCCCAACAGTAACCCAAACCCTAACTAGTGACAGTCAGCATATTTGTACTTTGAGGTAGCCGCTATCCGTCACACCACAGCTCTCTGTAGTCTTCCATGCTTCCTGGCACTGACCATGGGTACTATGTACTGCTTCCCTTCGCCACAGCTTCTTGCAGTCTTCCATGCTTCCCAGCGCTGACCATGTGTACCGGCGTTGCTTCCCTGGCTGTCCTTTGTCTTCAATACCTTGGCCTCGTTGCTCCTTTTCCTTTATGAGGTTAGCTGAGCCCTCCTATCATCCGTCACTGCCTTCAATGCAGTGGGTGAGCTCTCTCTTCTCGGCCGCTCCGGTACCGTCATCTTCCTTGACTTCTCTGTCTTCTACGGTCATGGTTTCCGGCTCTACTCTGTAGCTAGAAACCTACTATGTCATCATAGGTCTGCCTCTTATATCTCTGCCAAAACTATCTGTCCGTCAAAATAGCAGCTTCTTCTGTAGCTGCGGGACCCTACTCCAACATTGAACCTTGGGTGACTGCATTTCTACTTCCTCATTAATGGGGCAAACAGAGATGATAGTTTCTTCTTATGCCTCACTCTCACTGGGAATGTTAATTACCATGAATGTCAACGTAATTGAACATGGATGGTAGGGTTTAGCTCTACAATGAATCGGTTCTAGTTCTCATTGTACGTAACAAAGTGCTTGATGGGGAAGCTGAATATTTACACAGCCCTCGGCATCCTTCAATCATCATTTGATGGGAGGTCGAGGTCTAATTAATTTCCCTGGTTGCTTCTTCCGATGCTTGCTTCATTACTTCTATAACTGGCTTTTCAGGTTGTACCTATCAGGATAGTTATGATAGTTATTGCAAGAAAGGGTGATGGGAGCAAAAAGAGTACATCGCCCTGTTCCTTGAATTTCTTCGAGTTAATTTCATGCATCTACCATGGCTTCCCATATCTTTGTTAGAGATTCATTTGTTTTAATGCTAGCCAGCCTGTCATTCCTGCTTTTTGCATCCTTTTGTTGCTTTTTTCCTTGTCCCACGTACTTACATCTTTTTTATTTACTTGCACCTTCTGTGCTTCCTTTCCCTTGCTTGAGTTTTCATGATGACTTTATTTTTGCGCATCTCATTGTTCGTGCTTTTATGCTGGTTCTGTCGCAATCCTGCAACATAGTAGGTTACGTCTTTTGGCCTCTCATATTTATTTTTTCAAGATGTTACATATGTCGTAGCATGGCTTCGAGAGACTTCTATTCACCATACCCACAACATGGGTACCATCTAATTTTATAAATTTTTTATATGTCTTTAGCTTGTATGGTTTCTTGAACCATTTTTTTCCATACCGTAAGACAAGTCTTCCTTCTTTAGACGGCTTAACCCTGAGATATTGATGATGCCATGCCGTTTGTTGTTTCTCTTGGTTGAGCACTTAGTCATAGGGGTATTTCCATCTCTCCTAAGTCTCTCACTCTTCCCCTCATTTCTGCGTAGCTGGCATGGAATAGGTTCTGAGACTCATGCAGTAGCTCTATGATCATTGCGACTACTTCATCATCCCAATCATCCTGGCTATTGGCAGAATTTGGGTTCTTTGGTGATCAAATATGTGCTTCCTTGATTTGCAGGGGTTGGAGGAGCTGACCACTTGAACTGCTAACTCCTTCTACTTCTCGTATGCCCTCTTCTTCTGGTCTGTTGATATTAATCGGATTATCCCCTGGGCCTCTAGATATACTGTACTACTGAATGGTTGGGGTTCTTTGGTGAGAATTAGCCTCTTTCTTAGGGATCCCCTCAACTATACTCCCTTTTTCATCCTAAAGCACAACGCTAATTGGAGTGTTCTTGTCAGCAACTTCAACTGTATGCGCAACCTGTTGGACTCCTTGTCGCAGCTCCTCAAAGGCATAGCAGGTCTTAGGTGTCTGTTATGGAGAGAAATTCCTATGGCTTGGGGTACCAAAATAGACAGCTTGACTCCAAAAATAATCCTTTCTAATATGCAAGAGAAATCAAATATCTAACACTAAAGGATCAGAACTCATACCTTATTCTGGACGGTTGAAGTAGATCCTCGTTAAGCTTTCCATCTTTAGCTTGAATTAATGAATCACTTCCTCAACAACAAGTAAACAAGACAAGCATACTATATATTGGTGTTAGATCTACTCTAGCATATATAATCAACAATGTATAAGCATTTGAAATCATCCATGGATAAAATAATTCTGTTACGGAGATAAATTCCTATGGCTTGGGGTACCACAATAGACAGCTTAAATCCAGAAATCAATCCATTCCAATATGCAAGAGAAATCAAATATCTAACACTAAAGGATCAGAACTCGTACCTTATTCCGAACGGTTGAAGTAGATCCCCATTGAGCTTTTCAACTTCAGCTTGAATTGATGAATCACTTCCTCAACAACAAGTAAACAAGACAAGCATACTATATATTGGTGTTATATCTACTCTAGGATATATAATCAACAACGTATAAGAATTTGAAATCATCCATGGATAAAATATTCATTCAAACATACATTATTGGACAGGAAAAGATATTTCTATTAATATAAAATTAGAGATTACAATGAATACAACCTTTGTCGGCACATCTATGAATCGGAGAAACTGAATCCCCCACTTGGGCCTCCACCACCTCAATCCTCCATCTCTTGATAGCAAGCTCACAAGCAAAAGGAAAGCTTGGGAAGAACAACAAAGTGCTCCAAGGGACAAAGGGATGCAGACTCAAGCACAAGTTCTGGCAATAATGGACTATAGTTTCTTTTCTCTCAATTCTCTTATGCCTTCAATGTATCCAAAGGGTTCCTTATATAGCTTTTCAATGGGGTAATGAAAGGTCAAATCTGAGCAATCTCAAGGCATATCAAAGGCCAGGAGACAAGTGAGCCAGATCCATGTCAAGGAAAACTCCGAAAGGATTTGGATTTTGTACACATCCTGATGTATGTGGTTTTAGAGGTCAAACCCGCGTATATACATGATAAAAGGTTTAAAAGTCACGTATATAAATTTTCACATGTTTTTAGGGATGGTATAGGAAACATCAATGGACAAAAAATGGTCCAAGCGGTCTAAGGAGTCTGCAGAGGGACAGGGGAAGGCCATACAAGTGTGATTCACCTGGTGTGGTAAAATCAGCTATAACAGATGCCCCCTAATGTGTGAGGTTATAGGGGTCATACAATGACCGAAATACATTATAAGTCCATCCTAGAAGTGGAGTGATGAAGAATCCCAAATGGAATACCAGCAACCCAATCAGCATAGTACAATGATACAACTCTACACATAACTGCAAATACATATAGCAGTCCTGGATACATAAGAGCACAATTTCCATGAATAGGCATGATACAAAATATGACATAAGTGGTCATCGCCATGTACAATATACATAGATCAAAATCTCCATGATGAAGATATCCAAAGGATCAGGATCTCCATAATGGCTAAAGATATACAATGGATCAAGGTCTCCATAATAGCTGGAAATATCTGACATATACTGGAATCAAGTCATGAGAGCTTAAATCTCATGAACAGTGGCATGATCAAGGAGTAGCATATAAGAGATGCCACCAATCTGGAATCCATTTTACACAAACTGCTACGAGTACAAGTCCTACTATGTGAACATAGGTGTCGAGGTCGAACATAGTAGTCCATCATCTGATTACCGATCATTGATGTATACCGTTAACAGACGCGAGATCACCCACCAACAATGATAATGGGAATCAAGGTACTATAGTGCAAACTAACAAGTGTGAATATATGTGTTGAGGTTGAACACTTGAAAGGATCCATCGATCAGGGGACATTGATGTATTCCCAAAAACTGTCGATGGTGATAGAACCTGCCACTGATGACTGCAAGTCTCAAGGCACTTAGAAATGACTCTAGATTCCAATCCAAGAATAAAAGATCTAAAGTTTATGGGATGAAATCCGCTGGAAGGAGGGCATTAAGGTATCCCCCATCATCCAACACGAGGTACTCAGCAAAGCTGTATAATGTGGAAGGACTCGATCATAAGGTGCACGAACGAGTAACTGTACCGGGAATGGCCAACATGCAAAGTCAAGATAACTAAGGAATGGCCGACTTAGGTTTCAAATTCCTTTGAACAAGACAATAACGGTGAATGGTGACTGAATAAAGGTAGCATAGACTCGATATACAAAACTGGGACATCTCTGCGACAAAGAAGGCATCGACAGAGGCTCCATGGGGACTGAAAGCTTAACCAGTTAGTAAAGATAAACTCGGATAAATGAGTACAGCTCCAAAAGCAAACTATAAACCCAACCAATGGATGTGATATACAGTGCTCTATTCGAAGGCAACATGACTCGACAGCTACCAAAATATAACATCTTTCCTAGTCCGGCTTTTTGGTTTTTTGATTTTTTTGGACTTTTTCAAATATTTAAAAATCTTGAAAAAGAATAAAACTTCTTTATAATTACAGACTAGGAGGAGATGAGTGTCATAATGGGAAAACAAACTAGTTCCAAGCAGTGGAACATACCTATGCTCAATGCAAGGATACATGTGTAGGATAGAGACACTCGGGGGAAAGTCCCCTCTCGGTAAAAATAGGGAATCAAGCTACAAAGGATATATAAAATGGCCTTGCATGGCTAGACATGAGACAAGCTCAGGCTATATGGCTGAAACTCAATGTCAGAGAAACCGGCGTAAGGCTCAATAAGGCAGGAAAAGCTCATGATAATGAAATTACAACTTGACATAAGGGAGTCCTGAGGGAAATAGTCCAGCAAAAGATCAAGAGAAGTATGAGGCTCTTGCAAAATGTCATGGCAATACTATACAACGGAATCCCACACCCTAAGGGACAAAATGTTGGCATGGGCACCAAATGCAAATAAGGGGCTAACTAGGGTACCCATGTAAGGTCAAGCTCTACCACTCATATCATGCCACTTATAAAACAACAAGAAGGTTCCATGACATAATAGAGTGGGTTTGTACCTAAGGCTATAATGAAACGGTCATAAGGTCATGCAAACAATGATGAAACCTAACCTATATGCCAGTTTAGACATGATACCTAAAATCAACATGAACGAGTCAATCCAACGGCCAAAATAGCGCTAAAAAAGGTCTCCTACATCATAAATTAGTCCAAAAACAGTCCAAAAGGATTAGAAACGGTCCAAACTATAGAAAAGGGGGTAAAAATTTTCAAAATTTTGAAAAATTTCTATAAATAGTAAAAAATTCAAAACATTATAAAACATTTGAAATTTTTACCCAATTGAGCTCAGAACTTCAATAGCGAATTCCAGGAGATCCAGCTGACGGAATCCACTACTGTTTCCTCCAAGTACTTACCGATGCTCTACTCTTTCATTTTGATGCAAATTTTGTCAAATTCCATGGTGTATTTAGGATTATAGGCTAGTCTAAGATGCACACCATGGACCACATGGAAATCGAGGGTTTTTCCATGTATAGGGATGGATATACATGTAAAATTCCCTCAAAGTCATGTACATACGCGGTTGTTTAGCAAACAGTCGCATATGTGGCTGTGCTCAATGATTTTTAAGTGTTCTAATGGATCAAACTCAAATTTTATGTGCAGAATGGTCCTAGAATGGAGAGAACGTGAACATGGTGATGTAGAAGAGGTAGTAAGGGTAGATCTAATGGCTCAGCAAGCGTTACATGCATGCGGGCTTTACAAGTTTTGGTGTCGCGGTGGCTTAAGAGCCAAACCAAGACTGTTGCAGATGTTGGTGGACTATTGGGATCTAGACTCAGAGTCATTCCAGATAGATGGGATGTCCCTCACCATAGAAGTGGAGGACATATACTTTATTACTGGACTTTCTCGACGAGGGGAAGTGGTGAACCTACGCTCTCACGGGCCCGAAGGTGGCCTGGAAATAGATGAGTACATTATGGTGTACTACTATCTGGACATGGAGAAGGTGGGGAGTTAGATCCCAACTAACTCCATATAGGTGCTGGGCCTAAAGGCCATCCTACTAACATTGGGTAGGATAGCAGGTTTAGCTTCACTCCACCAGGCCTCGTAGCCTCTGATGTTCTATGTAGTGGAGTGCATGATACCCACTGTGTACGATTGGAGCACTACGCTACTGGGAAACATGAAACACCAGCTCAGTGAGTACAAGATGGGCAGAGTGCGAAAATTTGGTTTCAACAACATACTGAGGCTGTTTTTCTTTGATTATGTTTCGAGATTGATCCCTAGAGTTGATGTTCCTCTACACGGGGTTTGAGATCCAGCCCAACGGAGTTGGGTGGATGTGATGCATAGACTAGGTGGAGGTAGGGTGTCTAACCCTTATCCAGCTGATTTCTTTCCCTCATGGTGACGATAAATAGTTTCCATTGATGACTACCCCTATGCGGGGATAGATTTCTGAGGAGACCCAGACATGCTGCTACCACCAAGATCGGCATACAGTGACATTGGTAACGAATCTCAACCCTCTTTTTAAAATTTTTGAGTTATTAATTTTTTGTTTTGTTTTTTTATTATGTGGAATCAAAAGACATGTTTTTGGGTGACAATACATAGTGACATCTACCATATGCATGCAGATGTGGGACCACAGTAGCCTGAAGGATTCCCTCATCATAGATGGAGGGGAACAGGAGACGATATCATGGGTATGGATGCGTAGCGGATGCTCCAAAGCATTCATACCAACTTCGTGAGACTGACACACAGAGTACCCATGGCGCAAGTCGAGGACTTGCCGGAGGCCATGCAGCGCCAGGTGGTGGGTGTACCATGAGCATGGGTGTGGCTATTTTGATAGCTATCTAGAGCTGTAGTGATGTTCCATGATCACAACCCCCCTTCTCCTCCATAGGCTTAGATACCTGGGAGTGATACATTTTGTACTACCGTGTATTTATATTTTGGTGGCTCGAGAGCCCCATTTTTGTATTATGACACTATGTATTACCACATTTTGAATGTTTATAAATTTTTTTATGATGATCGATTTATTTATTTACATGTATAAAAAATTTATGTTTGTGATGAGCTTATTATGTATGAAACAAATGCCAATCTAACACGTAGTTAGCATATGAGTCAGCAACTTGATTATTAATTCTTGGAACATGTATGTATGTTATATTGTCAAATTGACGTTCTAACAATATCACACGTAAGAATATTATTAATAATGTCGGATCTCTTACATGGTACAAACCATTAAGCTGTGACACTACTAACTCCAAAACAAGTCATACCTCAAGAGAGAGAATACCATATGAAATGGCATCCCGTAGAAGTTCAATGACGGCACTATATTGAGCAACATTGTTTGAAGAGGGTCATAAACATACGCCTCCTGAAGACAATACCTAACCCATAGGAGTATAAATCACCCAAGCAGCAGAGGCTGAGTGTTGAGTGTGACGGATCACACCATCTGTGAATCCTATGAAGGTGGAAGATTCCATTGACATCTGCCAAAAGAAATGAAAACTAATCACAAACCCGATCACCATAATAAAAAGACCTACCTATGAAAAACTGTATAATAATATACAATAACCAGCCTTGGGTGAAACTCATGAATAGTACTTCTTAAGATAGAGCCCATTTCTAGGCTTCACCAAGGCCATTCCCTCATAATCCACTAACTCATAAGCACCCTTCTCTAACAAACGTTTACTGATGTAAGGACCACGCCACATGGGGTTAAATTTTCCTACCCCCAAGGGTTCTTTCGATTGATCCCACAAAAGGACCAAGTATCCCTCACTAAACCTCCTTAGATAGACAGACTTATTATACTGGACCTTGACGCGATGCTTATTTACTTCTAGAGCCACCAAGGCATCTCGACGCTGCTCATCAAGTTTCTCAAGGTGGACCAAACGCTGCTCCAATGGTGAAGTGTCTGGTAAGAGTTCTATGGCTAGCTTCAAAGACAGAATCTCACACTCAACCGGCAATACCGACTCCACTCCATGTATAAGTTGATATGGAGAAAAACCCGTGGCAGTCTTAACAGCGGTTCTATAAGCCCACAAAGCAAGATATAACATAATGTGCCAATTATTCTTGCTTTGTGCAATGGTTCATTGGAGAATGGATTTGAGTGATTTGTTCACTGCTTCTACCTGTCCATTCACTTGAGGGTAGTAAGAGGAGAAATGATTTTGCTTATACCCTAATTTTTTATGCCAACTCTTCCATCATACGATTCTGAAAGTGAGATCCATGGTCAATGACAAGCTCTTTCAGAATACCAAACCGAGTAATAATCTGGTTGAATACGAAGTGTGTGCCTGTCTCACTGTCGAATTTAATTGTAGGCATAGCCTCAGCCCATTTTGTGAAGTAGTTAATAACCACTATGGTATGATGATGCCCCCCAGTTGAAGCTGGGTTGAAATCCATAAAATCAATCCCCCACTTAGTGAAGGGACTGGCGGTGATGATGGGATGTAACGGGGCAGGTCACAAGCGCATATTCCATGCGAACACCTAGCAAGGCTGGTACTTCTTGACCGCATCTACATAATCTTTAAAGATCGACGGCTAGAAATAACCCACTCTTAAGATTTTTTGGGCTATAGAAATCCCAGATAAATAACCACCACACGCCCCTCCATGGAAATCATTCAGCATAAGCTCAGCCTCCTTGTGAGTTAAACAATGACGTAAAATGGAATCTACCCCACAGCGGTACAAAGTGTTATCCACTATGAGGTAATTCTTGGATACGTGACGTAATCATCATCATTCATCCCATGAGAGGTGAGTAGGGACCTTCAATGTTTGTAAATATATAATAATATCCCCATACCATGGGTCTAAAGTTGATATTAAGAAGATATGCTCATCGATAAACGTATCTTCAAAAACCAACTCCTTGGCTTCACTTGGGAAATCCGATATAAGCTCCGCAAAAATTAACGATTTCTTCGATTTTTCTGAAACAAACTCGAGATCGAATTCTTGCAAGATGAAAATCCATTTATTATACTTTCCACCAATCATCCTTTGAGTGAGGACGAATTGAAATGTATTGACATGGGCTACAACCAAGGTCTAGAAAAGGAGAATATAATGTCTCAACCATTGAACCGCATGTACGGTAGCTAAGGCAAGCTTCTCAACATGAGAATAACGAATCTCCATATCAATAAGATTCTGGCTTAGATAGTATATGACATGCTCTTGGAACTCCTCATCCTCTTGAACCAAAACCATACCAATCATCTCCATGGTCGCGGCCACATAAAGTAGAAAATCACAGCTATAGTCTGGGGTACTAATCACTGGGGCCGATGCTAGGGATCGATTGAGCACATCAAAGGACTCCTGGGCTCGCTCATATCAACAAAAGGTGGTGTCCTTCTTCAAAAGACACATAAAGCCTCTAGTCAAATTTGAAAAATTGACAACGAATCTCCGTAAGAAGTTTTCCATGCCTTGCAAACATTGAAGATGTCTAATGTTTTTCAGGGGAGACAACTGAACTATTGCCTCAACCTTCAAAGGGTTGACTCTTATACCCTCTTTAGAAATAATGAATCCTAATAAGCGACCAAACTTCACACAAAAGATGCACTAGTGAGGATTTAACCTGACCAAATAATGGCGGCACCTTTCAAATACTAATCTCAAATGATAGGAATGATGCATTCTCATATGAGAATGAGTAGCAAGGTCATCCAAAAACACTTCAATAATCGATTTGAGATCATGGAAGATCAAGGTCATAGCCCGCTGAAAATTAGCTACGACCTTCTTAAGGCCAAAAGGCATTTTTCAATATGCAAAGGTTCCCCAAGGACAAATAGATGCAGTCTTATGTTGGTCCTCGAGTTTAATTTGTATCTGATTGTATCCGAAAAATCCATCCATAAAGGAAAAAACCTCGCTACCTGCACACTCATCCAAAATCTAATCAATAAATGGTGTGGGGAAATTGTCCTTAGGTCAGACATGATTCAGATCATGGAAATCAGTACATATGCAAATCGCTCCCTGTTTCTTATCAACAGGAATGGGATTTGAAACCCGCTCCATCAAGGGAAGAAGATAGATAAAAATGGCTTTCAATAGTTTCTCTATCTCTGCCTTAATCACGGGTGCATTCCTAGGATTCACTGCACGCAAGCGTTGTCAAATAGCCTTAGCATTTGGATAATTCTTAATCTCATGTTCAAAAATAAGAGGGTTGATACCTGGCATTTCATCATAAGACCAAGCAAAGATATCACAAAATTATTTAAACAGCTTGGTGTATTCTTGAATCTTAGCATGGGAACATTCTACCCCAATATAGACATTCTCTATCCTACCAGGATCGTGAGAGATATTGATAGGAATGGTAGGAGATATATTCACCATGCTCCCATCAGCCATCGGACCAGGAGAGCTTAATGGAACCATGGAACTACCAATTCTCTCACTAAGAACCTCCCTAAAGTCCTCACGCTCCAAGCGATCAAGCTCAGGAAGAAAATAATATCTATGATGCAACTCTTCCCAAGGTGGCTCAACCCCTGACATGGCCTCAATAATTGCTTCGTCTAAAGGAAAAACACTATCAAGGCAATCATGCACATGAGAAGACTGAACTACCCATATAGGCAGCACATATGGGTCCTCCTCCTCCGTTGACAAAGAGGAAGGACTAGGCTCTACAACACATCCAATATTAGCTTGATAAGCTACCATAGTTGCAGGAAATGGCACGTCCGTCACGATGGGCTCACTCGAAGTATTTGGTGTAGGAAGAATCCAAGGATCTTCCATATGACTTGTGTGAAAAGACATTGATCTCACAGATGTCGAAGCCTCACCGAAACTAGACCCTATCATAAGGATAGGTGCAGGACAACTAAAGCTTCCCATGAGGGATGGATACATGCCCACACCCACACTCCCAGTTGTCGGCTGAGAGTGCTCTACAATTGGGATCAAAGCTCCTGAAGATGCGGTAACTGATGGATTCTTGAATGATGTTTGATCAATCGTAACTATCTTCCCATTAAATTGAAGGAATACAACACAAAATAGTGACAAAGCTATGGCTTGCATACTGTACATCCAATTCCTACCCAGCAAGAGATTGTAGTCAAGGGGCGCATCAACCACCTCGACCTCTATCGCAACGGTCTTCCCTCCCAAATGGACTTTAAGGGAAGGAAGGATCCCGTGTGGCCTAAACAATCTCCCATCAAACACAGTCAACATGGTAGCGTATTTAGACAACTCAGGGGAACCTAAACCCTTCCAACACGATAAAGACATCACAGAAGCAACAGTGCCTTTGTGAATCACAGTGTGCTTGACGGTCATGTTAATACCTTCTACATGAATCAAAAGAGACACATAGTAAGGCAAGTGAGGATGAAGTCCTGCGGTGTCAAATTTAATCACAAAGGAAGAATTATAATCATTCACACCAAGGGAAGAAAACAAAGCCTTCCTTTGTGAAGGACAACTCTGAAGTACTTCTAGTGCAAACATCGCACAAGTAGTGTGGCCCAAATCCTCGACAATAGAATAGTTCTGGGTGGGTCGGGCATTAGGATTGTACCCTGAACGCTTAAGGACTCCCTTAGGAATGCGAGGTGCAAATTCATGTTTATCCATAGGTTTTTCAATACGCAAAGGAGTCCCTGGTGGATCAGGTTCCTTTCCTGGGTTGGGTTGTGACGAACCATAGTCCTTCGCATGGGTCACAACCTTTGTAGCATGCACCATGTTAATGCAACCATGACCACTACCCTCCAATGGATCTTGATCACCACCAGACTGATCATGGGTCCTCAAGTTCATGTTTTGATTGTGAGGTAAAGGGTTAGTCAACATAGCTGGGCCCTGTGCTAAGAATCTCGAGGCTTCATCGATACAAGGGCACAAGTAAGTGAGGTGATTGTCCTTACACAACTTGCAAGGAAATTTAACCTTACATTTAGATTGTTTGTCCCCCCTAGCATTACAGGAATTCTTGTCATTATTATTAGCATTTTCATTCCTATTCCCACCCTTACGATTGTTCTTACCCTTTTTTTTATTCCTTCTGGGTTGTTGGTTATCCTTCTGGTTCGATGATTGCATCGAAAGCACACTCACCATTTGGGTGGGTTGAGACAAAGCCATGGCTTGTCCTGAAGCAGATTGGTTGATTGACAATTGAATGACTTATTTCACAACCGAATCCACAAGTTTATCACTCGCACAACCAACAATGCCATTGGCATGTGGTCCAGGTTTAACTTTGGGTTCGAAACTAGAATGTGGAGCATTGGAAATGATCTCATATAGCAAACCGGATTGAGCATAAATCAAATCCAGTTCCTGCACCTTAAAAATGGCTTGTTCCTCATTTTGCACTCCAGATGTAGAAACATATTTCACTATTTAAGGCAATAATGACTTAAGGAACCATTCGAGGAGGAATTTTGGTGGTATAAAGGATTTAATAAACCTCTTCCGTCTATGCCACTCTTGGATATGGTCTGAGATATGCATGGCTTTATCCTGCTGAAATGTCGACAAGAGTTCTGTACCAACGTCATAACACACTGGTAGCTGGAAGTGGTTAAGAAAATTCATCGCTAGGTCATCGAACAAAGTGAATGCCCCCCTAGGTAGCTCTATATACCATTTCACAGCAATCCCTATAAGGGTGCATTGAAACATCCTTAAACGGATCGAATCTTGGTGTAAGGAATTTGAATAGCACCATAGGTGAAAGGTAGTAACATGTTCTCTCGTATTCCTCTCTTGGTTTTCCCTCTTATTTGGGTATGTCTGAGGGAAGCTTAGTAGGGATAGCTAGCCAAGCCAAGTCATGAGATATAGGATCATTCCTCAATCTCGACAAGTCAGGAATATTTAGCGTTGTGAGGAAAGGGAGCATAGGATGAGCAGGTCATTGCACCGCTCCCTGATAGTTTTTATTCACATAGGTCTGATTACCATAACCACCATGGCCTTGACCATAGTGCCCTCCTCCCATTTGACCCGTGTAGGGTGGCATGGAAGCACCATAATGTGGTGTACCTTGACTATTCGGGGATACAAAGCTGTAATTTGGAGAGTAAGAGAGTTGTTGATACCCGTACCCATAAGGTGAAGAACCATGTCCATACTGCATCCCATAATAAGGTCCATAATTCATCGCATGAGATGTCCCATGAGACACTCCATAAGTAGGAATATACGCTCTGAAAGTAGGAATATACATTCCAGAAGTAGGAATATATGCTCCAGAAGTAATAACATAACCTCTAGAAGTATGAACACAACCTCCCAAAACAACGGATAGTACTTGAACCTGAGACACAACCGGTCGAGAAGCAGCAATACAAACATGACTCGTAGCAACATTATGGCCCGAAGGACCATGTGAATGAGGTGGAGGGTGAACATTCGAAGAACTAGGGATAGAGGATGAAGGGACCTATGAAATTATGTATGTTTTCTTCCCTATAGTCACTTGTCTTGGATCTGGTATCCTAATAGGATCACTATCCCTAGGCCTAGTAGGAATATGTGATGTAGCTTCCACCGCCAACATGGAAGGTGCAATGTGACTTGTGCTCCCAAACCTCTCCACATGGTAAGGAATAGGAGTGCCCCTAGGTGTAGTGTTAGGATCAAACTTAGACTCAACATGAAATGACAAATCATGTGTGGGAAAATCAGACATACCATAACTACCATAACTAGTGCTCGCGGGTTCAAAATGAGTCTCATCATCTTCCGACATTCCATACCGACGATGCATCAATGGGGGATAAACACTAGAGTAAGTAGGTCTATCATGAAAAGTACCTATCTTAGAAATTATAGGACCTAACTCAGTCAAATTAGGTGAAGGATCATAGTTAGGAGTGAACTCCCCATATTCCACTTGAATGGGAGAGGGTAGTTCAGGAATACCTTCAACATGGTCTCCCATCGTGTGTGAATCAATGTGCTAAGTAGTTCGCCTGGACTATCTATCTCTCTCTCCAAAAGGAGGAGGAGATGTAGAAGGCGGAAGTCCTACTAAATGACAAGAATGGTGAGGAGTTGCACCCGAATCCATAAAGAGTCAAAAAATGTAAAAATGCTCTCTAACTATGCAAACCCTAGGAAAGCTAACATGCACAGAGCATACACCAATAAAATCTAAAGCCAAACACAAGCAATCAAGGGTAGGATAAATGAGCTCCTGAATGAAGAGTATGTCTCGCCTAGGAGAGGCTTGAGACTCCCATACACAACAAGCGGAGGTACATAACCAATTATTGTGGCCCTCAACTTCAATGCATAAAGCGACTGTGCTGTCTGACCCCAACTTGGTCGGGACACCCGCAGAATAACCCCTGTAGAGTACCCCCTCGATATCCTAGGTAAGGAAACTAAGGTCACCTCAATATAATTAATTCTTATACAGGTATTCGCAGGTGGGATTGACCATATGGGCAGGGTAGCAATCCTGGAAATATCTCCAGTGCTACTCAGTTATGACTAGGGGTCATCCCAATCAATAATCGCTCACACTGCCTCGTGCTTAACTCCCTTTTGAGAGGAGGATCCTGAGAAACACCAATTATACCAAGGAATTTCACACTCTCACCTGGACAGACACATACATGTTGTTGTTTAGTGGTCTTGGAGAATTTAATCACAATGAACTATTACAAGACCCTAAAACCTAATCTTGTTGGTGAACCCTATAAAATAAAATAGTGTAGTTCATTTTAATTAAGCGTTGATTTTAATTGGCTTTATTACTCAAAAGAGGTAGACGGTCGTGCAACTAATGGTGTTATGACACAACATCAAGCAAAATGCACACCTAACAATCAATGCAAATGTATTGTGTCCATGAAAAACAAGGTATGCTACTACATGAAATGCATAATTTTCTTCAAATGATAAATGCAAGCTTTTCTATATGAAATCCTAACTAATACTTCAAAGCAAATCTAGTGCAAGTACTATGCAAAATGCAAGATGCAATGCATAATGATAAGCAAATATTTTTGGACTTTTTGAAATAAAAATGAGATGCTAAAGCAAAAGAATGGTTCTACAACCCCTAGAATCTACAAGAACAATTAAGAAGCACTCAAGCAAAGTACTAAGGTAAAATAAATCTAATGCACTAATACCAAAACAAAAAATCGAAAATGCAATCACAAGAACATTCTTCGAAAAAGAAATTTTACCATAAAAAACGTCTCTAGTCAGAAACAGAGGTGTATACAGACTCTAGCAGTATCAAAGGAGACTCAGCAATCATCCAAATTCACCCAGCAATATTCAATATTCCTCTAGAAGGAAAAACTAAGGGCATACGTGACTGTTCGCAGTAAACCTGCGTGTGTATGTGGAAATAACAATGAAACCCGCATATATATGGGACTGTGAGTTAAAAACTTGTGTACAGGAAGAAAGGTGCATAAAAATAAAGGCAAATAGACAAGCTAAGACAAACTTTACACCAATAAGACACTACCAGGCTAGCATGCCCCCAGACCTGACACAGAAACAGAGAACAAAGAGCAATTCAAAGTCATTGAATGCTGATAGAAACCCCCAAAGGACAACTACTAGGAACTCCCCAACAGAGTCACCAATTCTGTTAAGGAGAGAAATTCCTATGGATTTGGGTACCACAACAGACAACTTGACCCCAAAAATCAATCCTTTCCAATATGCAAGAGAAATCAAATATCTAACACTAAAGGATTAGAACTCGTACCTTATTCCATACGGTTGAAGTAGATCCTCATTGAGCTTTCTAACTTTAGCTTGAATTGATGAATCACTTCCTCAACAACAAGTAAACAAGACAAGCATACTATATAGTGGTGTTAGATATACTCTAGCAATTCTAATCAACAACGTATAAGCATTTGAAATCATCCATGGATAAAATATTCATTCAAACATACATTATTGGACAGGAAAAGATATTTCTATTAATATAAAATCAGAGATTACAATGAATACAACCTTTGTCGACATGCCTGTGAATCAGAGAAACTAAATCCCCCACTTGGGCCTCCACCACCTTAATCCTCCATCTCTCGATAGCAATCTCACAAGCAAAAGGCAAGCTTGGGAAGAACACCAAAGCGCTCCAAGGGACAAAGGGATGCAGACGCAAGCACAAGTTCTGGCAACAATGGACTATAGTTTCTTTGCTCTCAATTCTCTTATGCCTTCAATGTATCCAAAGGGGTCCTTATATAGATTTTCAATGGGGTAATGAAAGGTCAAATTTGAGCAATCTCAAGTCATATGGAAGGCCAGGAGACAAGTGAGTCAGATCCATGTCCAGGAAAACTCCAAAAGGATTTGGATTTTGTACACATATCGATGTACGCGGTTTTAGAGTTCAAGCCCATGTATATACGCGATAAAATGTTTAAAAGTCACGTATAGCAATTTTCACATGTTTTTAGGGATGGTCTAGGAAACATCAAAGGACAAAAAATGGTCCAAGGGGTCTAAGGAGTGTGCAGAGGGACAGGGGAAGGCCATACAAGTGTGATTCACTTGGTGTGGTAAGATCAGCTATAACAATGTCATATCCAAGGTGTATATGAAACTCTCATAGGTAGGTAGTTCCCTTGACTCAATCTCCACTCGTCACACAGACCTTGTAACTCTTGCACGCCTTCTCATAGAGACTTCATGTAATCTATTTTTCCAATTCTCTAAACCCTCACCTGAATCAGATGTACATGAACTCATGCATCTACGGCTTAGGTTTCCATCTGCTGTTAGATTGGTATAATCTTCACGGATGGTTGTAACATTGTAGATATGGTTTAGATAGTCACCCTGCCCCTCATTAGAGACAGGATTGACGTATCTTTTTCCCTCGAATGGATCGATGGGTGATACTACCTTCATTTCCTCATCTTCAAATGAGAGAATCATTTTTTTGAAATTTATGATGATCTGATTGTCTAGCCTAGTATATTCCCAGCAGTGTAGGGTAAGGGTTTGTGTCATCCACAATGTTAATGACCTCAAATTCGGTAGATGTGCATAATCTGTCGACATCAACGGTTACATTGCTCAATCAGCCAATGGGTAGGACCTTCGCTTGATTGGGAAGTCGAAATTGGATAGGAGACCAGTCCAAGCATGGCTTTCCCATACTTTCCCATCTTTGTCACATCAAAATATTGACATCTGAGCCCAGATCCAAGATGATATAATCCATGTCATAGTCACCTTTTTGTGCATTCATCCTCAATTCGCGGTCGGTTTTACATTTATTTTGTACGTGGTTAACTTTCTTCTCAAGTTACAACTGTACAAGAATATCATCTATCATTTCTTTCAGTTATGCAGTAGCATCTTTATCTTTCATTAGTGTTAAACAACTTGACAGAAAGGTTCTTAGCTTACTAACCTTTAGGGGGTGTTCTTCTGCAATATGTGTTGGAACCGTTTAAGCATGTCCTTGACTTCCGCAGAAGTTGATGTGATCCAGATTTATGCAGGAACACAACAGAATACAAAAATAACCATAGAAAAAAATATGCAGTGGAAATAACACTTCATTTGATTAATCAATAACTGAAACTTGTTTACATACAGAATGGAAATAAACTAGCTAGAGTGCTGGTAGCTTATCTCTGAGAAGAGATGTGGTGGCTACATGCCTCTGAACTCTATGTTATAATGAGGCTTGAAGGCCTATATATTATTGAGAAATAATGGAAACCCTACACATCCAAAAACCTAACCCTAGGAGGTGAAACGCCTTAATGTGGGCCCCGTTGGGTAACTTGGTACATCAATTTCCGGGGGTCGTAACTTTAGCATACTACCTCTGTTTGACACGCATGATATATCGTTAGAAAGATATGTTTAAGGACTACATATATAAACAAAAAACATTGATTCTACAATGAACTCATATTTTTTCGACCATTCGATGCCAAAAAAATGTCGTTTAGGACCTCAAAACGACTTCGAAAGTTTAGGACCCAAAAATTGCCAAAAATAGTAAATTGTGCTATAATTAAGGAAACTGGAAAACTGAAAGAAACAATGGTGGGGGTCCAAGTGGAATAGGTGGGTGGACACCAATATCCTCCTGGATCATTCCTCCCCCCTTAGGAAGCAATGGTCCCCATTGCGTTGAGTTCCTCCATGAGATGAGGAAACTTCTGTTGAACTTGGTCCTTGGTCACTTTCCCTGGTGAAGGAGTTGGCCTGCTTTGACAACTTGATATAGTCAGATATTCTACTGGAAGGTGTTCTTGATCTATGTGTCCATAATCTGATCAGCTGTGGCTTGTTCCATGCAGTCAGGTTTTAACTCTGTTGGTGTGAATTGTTTTGCCATGTCTTATGTGTCCAGTAGAGGTGGAATGTAGGGCCGAAGGTGGTCCACATTGAACATTGGGTGCAGACCAAGGAATGGTTGAATACTGAACTCGAAGGAATTGTCCTCGACAGCCTTGGTGATGGTGTATGGCCCATATCAGAGCAGGAAAAGCTTGCGGTGGGGTCCAGCGAGGCACTCCTTCTGCAAATGTAGCCACACTTTGTCACCCACCTAGAAGTTGTGTTGCACCCGATGCTGATCATGTTGCTACTTGTACTTAGTATTGGATCTATCCAATATATCATGAATCTATTGGTGAATTTTCTAAATGCACTTAGTGAAGTTGTTTGCCTTGGAAACTTCAGACTGGATATGAGTTGAATCATCCTGACTAGCTGCAAATGGCATTGCTACGTCAATGGGACATAGTGGCTGGAATCTCAAGCCCACCTGAAAGGGCTGTGGTTGGTTGAGTTGTGGAGGGATTGGTTATAGCTATGTTGTACATAGGGGAGGCTCTCATCCCATGTGTGTGGATGCTTTGAGTTGTACATGAGCAAAATGTGTATGATCATCCTGTTGACGACCTCTATCTAGCCATCAGTCTGGGGATGGAAAGTTGTGGACTTTGTGAGCTTGGTGTCTATCATTGACCATAGGATAGACCAGAATGTACTAAGGAACCTACTATCTCGGTCTGAGATTATAGATTGTGGGATCCCGAAGTGTACCCACACTCGTTCAAAGAATAGTTTAGAAGTGGCTTCTGCTATGATTTTCTTCTTCTAGGCTGCCATTATGGCCATCTTTAAGAATATGTCAACGAACACAAACACACAGTTGTTGTCGTGCTTAGTAGAAGGAAGGCCTGACATGTAATCCATGAAGATGGATTCCCAAGGTTGACTAGGGGTAGGAAACGGAGTATAGAGGCCTTGCTTCTTGATGGATGGTTTGGAAATGGTGCAGGCAGTGCAGGATCGGATGTACTTCCCAATGTCTTGTTGAAGGTTTGGCCAATAGAAATACTTCTGCAGTACTGCCACTATTTTCTCAACCCTAAAATGTTCCACGACCTGACTGTAGTGCACTTCCCAAATCATCTTGGCACGCTCGCTTGAAGGAACACAAAGGTGTCCCATGTGACACAGTAGTACATCCTCGAGGTGAAATTTTGGAACTTGGTTTCCCTCCAAGAGAATCTAGTATGTGTGGATGAATTCTGGATCACTCTTGTAGAGAAGCAGCCAATCAGAAGTCTCGTGCCCACAAGAGTTGAGCACGATCGATGGTCAGCTGAGGCAATCTGCAACATTATTGGTGCTTCCCTTCTTGTACTTGATGTTAAAATGAAACTGTTGTAGATATGTGGACCACTTCTGATGGTGATCATTCTATAACTTCCCTTGTGTCTACATGAACTGTAGGGGTCGGTGGTCTGTGTGGATGATCGTTTCCTTCCCCAAAATGTAATGCTTCCATTGTCAGCAAGCTTGTACAATGGAATACATCTCTTTGTCATAAGTGGGATATTTGCAGACAGTGTTGGATAGTGTCTCACTGTGATATGCCACTGGATGCCCTTGTTGAGTAAGGACTTACCCAATAGCATAGTCAGAGGTATCTGTCTCGATCTCAAATGGTTGTTGCAAGTTTGGTAATATGAGCGCTGGGGCATAGCATAGGCGATGTTTCAATTCTAAAAACACATTTTTTTGAGTTTATGACCAAAAGAATTTTGCTTTCGCTCCTCCCTTGGTGACTTGACTCAAGGGCCAAGTGATATGAGAAAATCCCAACACGAACCTATGGTAGAAATTAGCAAGGTCCAGAAAGCTGAGAAGCTCTATTAGAATATTTGGGGCTAGCCAATCTCGAATGACTTGGATCTTGGTTGGATCCACATGTACCCCATAGTCATCAATAATGTATCCTAGATACTAAACCTGGGTCATGCCAAAAGTGCACTTGTCCAAATTGGCACACAACTTTTGCTGCCGCAATGTTTGGAGGACCTGTTGGATGTGGTGGAGGTGCTCTTCCCAAGTCTGGCTGAAGATCAGGATATCATCCAAGTACACTACTACAAATCAGTTGGTGAATGGCCACAATATGTCATCCATCAGTCTCATGAAGGTTGCAATAGCATTCGTCAGCTTGAAAGGCATGATCACCCATTCGAAAAGGCCCTCCTTGGCTTTGAAGGTAGTCTTCCACACATTGGTCAGTTCGATTGGTACCTGGTGATACCCAGACTTTAAGTCAATCTTGCTAAAATATTTTTCCCCTTTAAGCTATTCCAGAAGGTCACCAATCCATGGGATCGGGTACCTATTCTGGACAGTGATCTTGTTCAGTGCCCGATAGTTAATGCAGAGTCTCCAAGTCCCATCCTTCTTCTATACCAACACGATCGAGCTCCCACAGGGAGATGAACTTGGCTGAATGTGACCCTTTTGCAGCAGCTCCTAAATTTGCCTCTTGATTTCATCATTCTCCAGAATAGAATGGTGATAGATCGGTCCATTGGGCAGCGATGCACCTGGGGTCAGATCGATGGGGTGCTTGACCTGACAGTGGAGAGTCACCCCAGTGGGTGAGGTGATAATGTCTCAGTACTCCTCCACGACCTTGTCCATTTGTTGTTTTCATGTAGAGGGACCCTATCTGGAGGTTGTGGAAATGATCTTCTTCTTACCCTGATGACGGTTCATCAAGAAAACAAACTTCTCGGTTTTGGAAATGAGCTTACTGCATTGTTTTGCAGTAACCAAAGAGATAGTGGTAGGGGGTGGTACCTCTGGTATTCTGTACAAATTATTTCCCAATGTAATAATAACAATGCAAGGCTGGGACTCATACACAACATGTTGCTTCCATAAGTATGGTTGAACTAATAATACATCACAAACATTAAGAGGAGCAATATCACATAATACCGCATTGGTGAAGGGCTTGATGTTGTAGGTAAGTCGGCACTGCTGGCTGACATGGAGATCTCATCCTTGGTGAAGCCACCTGATGGTGTATGGCTATGGGTGTGCTATGGTCGAAAAACCCAACTGTTTCATGACCTCTACTGAAATCATGTTCTTTTGGCTCCCACTGTCGACAATAAACTGTAGCGGATAACCCTTTACCCACATCTAGGAGTGGAAAAGATGCTCCTCCTCCTCTGAATCTTCTAGTTCTTCCTTTTGGATCTTCGTGGTGGAAATGGTGGCATTGGGCTCTCCATCGATAATCTTCTTCCCTCTGTCATTCCCCTTCTCAGGTTCTGATTTAGTTTTAAAGTATGCATCTGATTCAGAAACCTTTATCTCTGCCATTAGTGACTGCTTAGCCCGACACTCACTTGTGTTGTGAGTGGGGCTCTTATGGAACTCGCACCACTTTCCCGCTTCCTTCTTAATCTTTGTAGTGTTTCTATTTGCTTACGGATTTGACAAGTTTTCTTGAGTTTACATGCCTTGGTTGTGTCCTTGGTTCTGTGGTTTGGGGGCACCTTTCCCTTGCTTCTGATTCATAGATCCAAAGTCTCGCTTTTTCTATTTGAATTTTTGCTCAATTTTGGTAGTGTACCAATATGCCGTACCAAGCAAGGAGATGTCAAGGAACTCCATTTCCTCCTGAATGTATTTGTGTAGAAAACTATGGTACTTCAGCACCAAATGTTTCTCTGAATATTTGATACCCAACTTGGTGCGCAGGGTATGGAACAGATTCGTCAAATCATGCACATCTTGATCTCTTTGCTGCCGCAACGTAGTCCATTGGATGTACTTGTCCTCATAGCTACCCACTGGATATTATTGTCCCTTTATGGCATCTTGGAAAGAATTCCAATTTGGTACGGCCGAGAATAGAGAGGGTTCCTCCTCATCCTTTCTCTCACAGTAGGTTTCCCACCAGTCCTTGACATGGGGGGCAGCTTTGAGTAGAGAAAAAGTAATATTTCCCCAGTCAGAAAAGTCATGAACGGAGAAATATCCTTCTAATAGATTCAACCATTTATCTACGGTGTCTGCATTTATTCTACCATCAAATATGGGAATGTCAAAGTTTACTTGTACCTTAAAAGGGGTTGCACATCTAGAGTGGCTGCTAGTGGGAAGTCATTGAAGGATCTGGGCGAAGTTATCCATCATCGCGTTCCTTTGTTTTTAAAGGGCCTCCTCAAGCAACATTTTGATATGATATTATGTTCCCTTGTCTTTCTTTTCATCCCCCATGGGTGATCGTCGGGATTTGTGAGGCTGATCTTTCAAAGGTTCAACTAGATCGAGCCCTAACTCTTTATACCCCGCCCTCGTTGGGGACATGCAAAGAAGGATCTAGAAAGAGCAGATTGCTCTGATACCACTGATCCAGATTTATGCAGGAATGCAACAGAATACAAAAATAACCATAGAAACAAATATCCAATGGAAATAACACTTCATTTCATTAATCAATAACTGAAACTTGTTTACATACAAAATGGAAATAAACTAGCTAGAGTGCTGGTAGCTTATCTCTGAGAAGAGATGTGGTAGCTACATGCCTCTAAAATCTGTGTTATAGTGAGGCTCGAAGTCCTATATATTATTGAGAAACAATGGAAACATTACACATCCAAAAACCTAACCCTAGGAGGTGAAACGCCTTAATGTGGGCCCCGTTGGGTAACTTGGTACATCAATTTCCTGGGGTCGTAACTTTAGCATACTACCTCTGTTTGACACGCATGATATATCATTAGAAAGATATGTTTAAGGACTACATCCATAAAACCAAATATTGAGTTTGAAATGGACTCATATTTGCTTGACCATTCAATCCAAAAAAATGTCGTTTAGGGCCTCAAAACGGCTCCAGAAGTTTAGGACCCGAAAACTGCCAAAAATAGTAAATTGTGCTATAATTAAGGAAACTGGAAAACTAAAAGAAACAATCATGGGGGTCCAAGAGGAATAGGTGGGTGGCCACCAATATCCTCCTGGATCACGACGGTACTTCTGGGCTTATGAATTCCGATTGCACATCCCAGAATATTTCTTTTTGTGTCTAGACGGTCGATGGTTCCTTTTTCTGCGCCGCTAGTCTCACTTGCGGTTGTGGCTGCTCTTGCAGTTTATCTTGGTCTGCTCCTATTGTTGCACCTCCTCAAGTAATGACGATGACGTTCAGGTCTCGTGGTTCAGCTTAAATCATCTGAACATTCGTATTTTCATTTAGGTTCAGGTTTGGTGGAGGGTTAGTTGCTGCAATTGTCCTTGCTTTCCATTTTGTAATTAACTAAGGACATTCTTTGACATTATGGTCCTTCCCCTTATAGTATGAACATGTCTTCATAGGCTCTAAACAATATTTGGCATAGTGACCCAGTTTTCCATAGTTATAGCACGTATCTTGACCTCTGCCTGTGCCAAATCCTCCACCTCCACCTCTTCTTCTGAAGTTTCTACCACCCCTTCTCTATGGGTGTGGCTATTGTGGTGCGTACTGGTTTTGCTAGTAGTGTGACTGATATGGGTTTTGTTTTGCATATGGCTACTGAAGCACATACTATGGTTGATACTGATTTGGTGGGAATTGTGCAGGCTGATACTAGGCTTGTTCCTGTTCAGCCTGAGTGAACCCTTCATTTTTCATGAAGTAGGTGTCGACGGTCTTTTCTTTCAAGAGCTGATATGCTCTACAATCCTTTTCATTATGTCTTACTAATTTACAAAATTTACAGAATAGGTTTACAAGGGTACTTACAAATTTTTGCAAATATAAACATTCTTCAACGTGATGGCCTCTTGACTGGCATATACAATACCATGGTATCCCATGGCTGTGTAATGGGTTGGGTGCACCTAATGCGACATATTTCAGGAAGGTCGAATAGTTATCCTTAGTGTGTCCGTCCATCCTACATTTTGTGCACCATAAATCTTCTTGTGCTTCTTTACCCTTCTTGATGTCTTGAATTTTTATCATCAGATTGGCCAACTGTGACTGGATCTGCACCATCCCTGCAACACCATCGCCAATGGCAAGGCTTCTAACTTCATTGCCAGTTGTAGTGCTTCTTTATGCAATTCAATATTCTGCTGCATCAACAGCCCTTGGATGTGTGGTAGCAAAGCAACAATAAACCACTCTTTATGTTGTACATCAAACATTTGGAAGCTTACTTTATCCATCAGTGTTTTAAATGATTGGTCAAAATCCCATACCGTTTTCACTAGTGATTTTTTATTTCTTTGATTTCGATAATACACTGTGACTCTGATTTAGGTTTTCTGAAATCAGAGATCATTGCAGCTCAGATATCCTCAAGGTTCTTATTTGGTGTTTCAATTGGTGTGGCGAAGAACTTCATGAACCAGTCTAGCGCGTGACCCCTCAAGGTCATGATCATCTGCACCTTCTTTATGTCTACACTATGGACTAAACATACCATCCAAAAAGATTCACAGAGGAACCAATGTTTTTCGGGGTCTTCCGTTCCATTTCCATTAAATGTGGGTAACCGAACACTTGTCACAGCCATTGAGTTGGCATCAGGGTTTTCTGGGATAGGATTCAAAGGGGGTGTACCTTCTTGCACAGTAGTTCTAGGGATAGTGCTATCCGTATTAGTGGTCCTCTCTGGGGATGAAACTCTATATCTTTCCTTAGGTGATATTGCTGGTGTTATGTAGTTGTGCTCTGATCCTGATGTCTCCTTAGAGTCCTCAGAATATTCAAGTCCTTCCAAAATCGGGATGTATTCCTCCTCTTCATCACAAGACCCTTCGTCTTTGTATGGCCAAAGTTCTTGTTCCCTTCCCTCAAACAAACTAGGATTTCATCACCCCTTTTCAGTTTTCCTTCTCTTTCATGATCTGAATATTTTCCCACTCCTTAGGACTCCAACTTCTAGTTCAGATAATATTATTTCGGGGAACATTTCAATGCACCTTTCCCCATATTCTTACTAGGTCATTCGTGACATGGTCTCCTTCTAGGCACGAGACTCAACTACTCAGCTGCAAAATACCCTTCTCATAGGCAAGCATTTTTATCCATGTACTAATACATAATAAGTATCTCCTTCGGGGTCCTCGAAAAACATTTATTTCAGCTTCACTATATGAGGTTATGGTATCTATTGCAAACTCAATAATATATCCTTGCAATATGCTATCAACCTAAAAATCAACAGCTCTAGAAACAGGGTTACTTACACTCGTTACCTCAGGAACCAACTGGTCACTCCACTCAATAGTCTCCCTTCTCTGGAAATTGGTATGCTTAGTTGCTAATCTTAACAACCATTCATGCAGTAAAATGGGGAACTCAACAAAGAATATCTCATGAATATCAGAGTATATATATTTATCTATCCATTTCTCTATGCTCAAATGGGTCTCTGTGCTCTCTTCTTACGTGAATTCCAGTGTTTTAGAATCCATCCAATCTTCTATCTCCTTCTTCGTCAGCCACATCATCTCCCTCAATTTGATCAATAAGGTCCCAGCAATGGAACCATTTGTTGGCCACTTTTCCTAACTATTGCAAACCAGGTTCTGCGCAACCCATTAACCCAACAAATACCTGAGATACCAGCCCGATAGACACCTACGAAGCAGGCACAGTCTTACCCGAGATATCTCTTTGATGGGTAACCACCGAAACCATGTTTTTGTGATTGTCAAGAGATTATAGTCCCTTGGCTCGCAGCCAAGTAGCTCAATGAAGGCAACAACATGGCTGGACAGAGGAGTTAGTCTTACATGACCGAGCATAAATACATGTCATCATGTGCCACTTATCCTCACTCTCCACCTCGCAAGTGGCACAACTTGTGCGGTGAAGCTAACTCATACCAATAGAATGACTATGACTTATGTCATGACTTAATACAGAAGCATACATGCCAATATATACATGTTCATCTCAATGATTCCTTTCCAATCATTTGTCCACTAATTACAGGATAACATCAAGGATTTAAGAAACATTTAGCATTATACAGAAAGAAAACAACAACCATTCAGATAAACATTCACCACATCAATCATTCATTCAAATGTGAGAGATAACATGGAACCCATCTGGGAAAAACCACCAAGGTGCTCTTCATCTAGCATGAGAAAAGGATACAACACCTTGCAGTCTGTTGGATGTAGACTGATATAAAGATATGTCTTTAAGACTTAGACTTATGGTTGTCATGCTCTCTAGTTTGATCTTCTACCCTACATCTACTCCTAGTAGTCTCCGCACCAAACCCATGGCTCAACAGCATGCTATCACCGCTGGGCTCTTCATGAGCCTTCCCTTCTTCTACTCTCTACAAACTTACCACAAAAATGGCATCCTTCACAATGGATTACCACTGAAAGACCAACAATCTCTAGAAAATGACCTAAACATAACCACCATCAATAATAAGCAACCAAAAGCCACTAAAATCCAACTAGAATCCAACACAAGCCCCTACAAGCCAACACAATCCCCTACAAACCAACACTATCCAACCTTCTAACTATTGCATACCTCCTATTTATACTATTTTACATGACCCCATAGGGACGACTACATACCGGTAGTCGGTTAATTATCACCATCAGCTGCCCCTCTGGCTACAGCTGTTGTGATCATGACTTGACACGAGGCACTATCATCCTAACTTACAAATATCCCTCATACGTGCTTAGCTGCAAGATTACACCGCCATAAACAGCCATGATCTAGATTTTGCACCTATTGCTTTCCATCCATTATCATTTGTGTGCTTTTGCACTTGCCTTTCCTTCACCATGCATATCTCTATTCTACTTGCACGGGTCCTTTGCTTCCTTCACGATCTTCCTTTATTTCTTTCGTGCGCGCGGCACATCTTCTTTTCTCACGCGCGAGCTTCTTCCTTGAGCTCCTTTCCCAGGCCAATAGGTGGCTTCCTGATTAGTTGTTCAAATATTTCGGGCATAGCTCTAACTTGTCCAGATGTCAACAACTAATTGGTATCAACAAAGTCTTGTCGCGCATTCAAGAAGACTTCTTTCTCTTGTTGAACATCTAGTAAGCTTTCTTTTGCATCGCAGGTCTTACCTGTAGTTTTCCTTGCTACGTACTTCGGTCTAATCCCTGTTAGTCTTAGTTTTGTCACCACTTTCAGCTAGTAAATTACACTTTTTGACATCCATTTTGTCATCTTTTTGACAAATTTATGTCATTCAACCTCAGGTATGAATATATTTGTATTTATGCAAATTCTAGTTTATTATTATTATTTCACAATTTTATTGATTAAATTTGATATTATTCAGGATCACGTTTGATATATGTATGGATTTGTTTACAAATTATGATATTTTGAATGAGCCAATAGCTAGACACGCATCACGCTAGATAGGTGTAGAGTGCATCCAACTTACTATCCAACTCATCGATCAAACAACGTAATGTTCGTTGGTAGATTCCCATGAGTTAAATCATTTAATGGTGTGAAATTGTTCTGTTGTCCATGCATCTGGGTGTTTGAATGACCCTCGTTCTAGAAATATCACCATCTTGCCTCCTCTATTCGACACCACGATATCAGTCCATATCAAGGGAATTCTCACACTATAACACCCGCAAGGGAGAGTCATCGCATGAGGAAGGAGGATGACTGTGCATTGGATTATGGTCATTTATTTGTAATAATGGTAGAATGTTTTAACGAGTGGTCAACCACTGAAAGGGTCGAACCGCTCATTACTATCAACATTATATATATTCACCTCCAAAAGAGAGCATAGCTAGATAGTTTATGCATGTAATCAGTTAATATCAAAAGACTCTGTAATACCGTTTCAAACTTTAATATAAGTTACATCCTTGCTGTGTTTATGATCGTGTTCATGTAAGCGTTTAGGAAGCGTCACCCTGATTGTTGAGAGGGCCCCTCATCAACCAGTGGTTTTCATTCTTATGTGTATTTTCGTTATCCCTTTCTTTGCAATTAGTATAATTTCATTTCCAGTTTTTTTATGCAATTGAATTACCATAATCATTCATTTCATTGTTTCCTGTAGTGAGTGATTTATTATAATGTTGTGTTGATAATCTAGTTCTTATTTCATAGATTAAAAGTGACCGGTTGCGCACCTAGTTTACTTTCAATTTCCTTTCCAGTCTTTTTAGCTTATAGTTCAATCTTATGTTAACAAGTACATAGTGTAGACTGCTTTGATATCTTAGGATCAAGTTATAGTAGGTTTAGTTTCGTTCATTTTTGTGCTTTCATAAATTCATTTGGTTATATTTCAGTTTGTTTAACAATGCAATAGATAATAATTTCTTTCTAATTATGAATTAGCTTAAGTTTTTTTGTTGTTGAATTCGATCACTAAGTAGGTTTACTTCGTGTACTTTATGCATTTTGTTTTCATGTGCACAAGATCAGCTGATAATTAGATCATTTAGGCTATTTATACTCTTTTATGTATACAAAATGTCATTTAGACAGCCTGTTCAGCCTATCATTCAGACCTACCTTCCAGTCTGTTATCCATCCCATCCTTCGACCTTTACTGTTCTTAATTTGTTTTAAGCTATGTTTCTTTATATTTTGGAATATGTTTCAACTTTGGTAGTTATATAATGGTTATTTTTATCATTAGGACTATAGATTAGATTGTTTGAAGTATTTATTAAGTTTTATTCCTATATTTCACCTCTTTTCACCTTGAATATGTGTTGAGTTATGCTTTGTGATACTGTTTCTTTTGGTTTTTGATTTCCTTCTTCAATACTGTTGTAATGTTTTGTAATTATATCTTTAGTTTGGTTTGATTTATCTCTTTGTACATTGAATTTAGGGTTATATGTGTTAATTTCTAGGGAAGTATACTAGCACTTTGTAAATTGATCATTGTAGTAGGAGTTGTCCTCTCGCTATGTGGTTACCAAAGATATTTGCAGAATAGAATTTTAAAGTTATCTTTATTAAGTTTTCTACTTGCTTTCCTAATTAAGTTTTATTTATTAATTTTTCTACTTGTTTTCCTAATTAAGTCTTCTTTATTAAGTTTTCTACTCGCTTCCTATTAAAGTTTTCTTTATTAAGTTGTCTACTTGCTTCTTTCATTAAAGTCTTTTACTTGTTTATAATCTATATTTCCCTTACATTTGTTTCATATAAGAATTGGTTATTTATGAAAGTAATCTTTAAAAATAATCTTTTCAGTAATATATTAAGTTGTTTATAATATCTTTTTAAGAATCATTTGCTTATGGAATAGATCATCATGTTTACTATCACCTGTAATTGTACATTCCTTAGTTTGCACATATTTGTAGAAGTTAAGTTAGATTTGATTCCATTCAGTTTCTTTACTTCTTTTGAAATCCATTTTGACACTACTCCTTCACCAGTTCCAATCACAGTGAATGCATATCCACAGAAAAATCAAGGAGAGTGGAATTAGATAGTTTAGTTTGAATCCTTATGTACATTTGTTCATTGCATGTATACTTGGTTTCTAATATAATCCTTCCTTGTATAGTTAGTTTCTGAAAATTGTTAAGAAGTAGAATAGTTAATTAATAGGTTTTATTATAAAGAGTAGAATAGTATTGTTTATATCTTTATCTTTCAGTAATTGTCCATAGAGTAGAGTAGTATAGCTTGATACTACTTTAATCTAATACTCTGTTTTGGTTTAATGACCTTCATAGTTGAATTTATAGGAGTTTGACTCGGTTTTTCATTTTGAAATATCTTTCGATCTTTTCTTGGTTAAAATATTTCCACGACACCCTAGGAACCCCTCTACCTTCGCATATACTTTGTGTCAACTCTAAGTTTACCTACATCGGTCGATAATTAAATATTAGGTGAATTAATTAGGTACAAGCCCTCTTTCGCGGCTCAACATATACAGTTATTTCACAGATAGAAACCTAGACATTAGCACCTACTATTCATATAGAATGTAATAAAAACATAGCTGATCGTAGGAAGATCTCCCCCGAAAAAGAATGTTGGGATGGCCCATTATCACCTTGAAAGGACCCTCCTAGGTAGACACTCTTTAGGAATCAAACCTACATGGAGCGATGGGGAGAGAATGAATATAATGATGAGGTTAGAAATGATGAAGGAAAAGGAGAAAACCAAACTGAGACTACCTTCGAGTTCCTATTTTAGACACTGCACAAGATATAAATATGAAGAACATCCCTCCTTCCTCCTTACCTACTTTCTATGGGAAAAGTAATGAAGGTTTGGACACATTTTTGTTTGGGTTTGACATCCTCTTTAGAAGTTATAACTATCTACAAGATTCCCATAAATTAAAACCTTTTCCCGCTACACTGAAAGACTCTCCCTTGCGATGGTTCAATGGATTGGGATAATTTAGTATCAAGACTTGGGAAGATATGAAAACTACATTCTTATGAAAATACCAAGAGTATTACAAACCAAGAGACTCTCAAAACGATATCTTTAAGATACAGCAACTCAAAGAGGATAGCTTGAAAGACTATCTAGAAATATTTATCTATACATTACATAAATCTAAACATAACGACCTTTGAGAAGAGGCAGTATGAACACTCTTCCTTAAGGGGATCTCAGAAGACCTGGTAGAAAACCTCAATCTCATGGCATCTGACGATATCTCTCATAAACCTTTTGCACAAATTGGGGAGATAGGTATAAATTACTCTAGGAGTAGGGGGGAAGTCGGGAGAAATCTTCAGGAGCCTTATAATAGAAATCTAAAAGGAAATACTCCCAGTTCAGGAGGAGTTACAAGCATGGAATTAGGAAACATTTTGGAAAATTTCAAAACTGATGTTTTAGGAGCAATGGGTTCCCAACTAGATGCGCTACAAGCTAAGAAAAGACAAGATGAGGAACGTGAAGCAATGAGTATTTTATGTCCAAGATGCAGGATTAAACATCCCATTTTTAAATAACATCTTTGTATGTCACATATGTACATAGGATCATCCAACAGATGATTCCCCATCATTAACAGGGTTACAAGCTATATACAAGAGTGGGGATGTTGGTGAAACATCTAGGAGGCCTCCTTGGAAACCAAGGGACCCGCCACCATATCAAAATTTGTCACCATAGCCTCCACCATATTACAAACCTTACCAACCACCTAAAAATTGGAACACTACAAGTTGGAAGCAGTGGTCACGCCAGTATCCTCCTCCTCCTCATTTTAATTAGCAACAATATTGGCCATAGGGGTGGACGGGACAATCCTACCCCCAAACACCACCTGTATTTGCACCTAATCACCCATATCCTCAGCACTCAGCCAATACCCAACAATTTCTACTAGGGTTTGTGACTCTAGTTCCCCTTATTACACAAAAACCTCATCACTTCCAAAATACAAACCCTCCATGACCTACATTCTTACCTGCACAACCGATACCTAATCCAAATAATAAGCCAAGTCAAGCTCTTAATAGCATTGAGTTGCAAACTCTTCCATCCTATGTTATTTTGACTGTACCTATACATGAGATATAATTATGATCTGGAAGAGTTGTAAATGACAGACCCAAGTCATTAGTCATCATTCATGAAGAGAATGACAAAGAAGATTCAAATAAAGTCATGAATGATGCTATTCTGCAGGATGTGGATATTCCAAGGATCCCAATGCATACCCATCTTCAGCAAGAACCCATTTAGGAACAAAATATTCCTCCATTTCCAGAATGACTAGCAATAGAAAAACCTGTAGTTCATCTCGAGTATGACATTATGAATGAACTAAAGAATATCTATGTCAAAATTCCTCTATTATAGGATATTAAGGATATACCAATTTACAGCAAGGTAATAAAGGAACTATGCATTAAGTGCCCAGGAAATATGCAAAAACACCCCCTCACAATTAATGTTATAGGAGAGATGTCTAAGTGTATGACAGACCAATCTTGGATTGCAAAATATACAAATTCAGGGGCCCCAGTAGTAACTATGATTGTAAATAATACCGCCATAGAAAATACACTTATCGACTTAGGATCTGCCAGTAATATGATGACCGCCACAATTTTAGAAGTTTTATAGTTGGGTTAGTTTCTCTGACCTACACCTTCAATCCTAGAACTAGCAAACCGTACCACGGTAAGGGAAGCTAGAGTCCTGGACGATATTATTATATCAATAGCTTCATGGAAATACCATGTCTAATTTATGGTCATAGAATCAAAGGATCCTTCTAAAGGACATCCTATTATCTTAGGGAGACCATGGTTAGCCACTAATAATTCCTTTATAGGATGTAGGGATGACGAAATGACCATTTTGAATGGGTTTTCTACATAGAGACTTATTTTATATACCCCATCACAACCTATAACTGAAACTTTGTGGTGGTTATATTTCCCCTTTGGGGATGAAAATATTGAAAATCTCTTCTTTCCTAGTTACTATTCGTGGGAACTTTAGGAGAAAACTACTTAGAATGTATTAAACCAGTTTGTCTCTTCCACAACTTGTATAGATTTTCTGTAGTCTTTTTCCCAACTCGATCATATCTTTGGAGATGAGTTTCAAGAAAATATGGTTCTCTCAACATTCATAGAAACACCATGTGTCTCTTTAATTGAAGAACACATAGGGTCTTATACTGTACCTTGTGAAGTTATCCCTGGAAATGTTTTACACATAAATGCAGGGTTAAGTGAGAGCCAACAAGGACAATTGCTTAAGGTCCTTAAAAGCCAATATGGAGAATTTGCATGGGAATACACTGATATGAAAGGTATACACCCTAACATCTATATTCACCATATCTACATGGTTCCAACCATTCCAGTTGTGAGACAGTCTCAGAAGAGGATGAATCCTGCTCTAAAATATATAGTAAAAGAGGAATTACAAAAACTTTTCAATGATGGTTTCATTTATCCTATCTCCGATAGTAAATGGGTGTCCCCTCTAGTGGTAGTCTGGAATAATGTCACAAGGAAGTGGTGTATTTGTGTTGATTTCAGAGAGCTAAATATGGCCACTCTTAAAGACTGTTTTCCTTTTCCCTTTATTGATCAAGTATTAGATACCTTGTCAGGAAAATGATATTTTTCCATTCTTGATGGGTATAGTGGATACAATCAGATTTTGATAGCACCCAAGGATCAAGATAAGACCACTTTTACATTCCCTCAAGGAACATACACCTATAGAGTTTTCCCATTTGTCTTATGTAATGCACCTCCACTTTTCAACGTGCAGTTTTAAGAATTTTTGTTGATCTTATACATGACTGTGTGGAGGTGTACATGGATGATTTTATAGCTTATGGTAATACCTTTCAAGAGGACCTTGATAACCTTGATAAGGTCCTGATTCAATGTCAAGAAACAAACCTGGCCCTTAGTCATGAGAAATGTAAAATGTTATTGACAGAAGGAATAGTCTTGGGACATCATGTTTCTTCCCAAGGAATCAAGGTGGATCCTATGAAAATAGAAGTAATTAATGGCCTTCCTTATCCAAAAACTCAAAAAGAGGTAAGAAGCTTTCATGGCCATGCAGGCTATTATCGTCGCTTTATTGAGAATTTCACTAAAATAGTTTCACCAATGTTTAAGCTGCTTACAATGGATGTAGAATTCCAATGGACTGAATCTTGTCAAAGTGCTTTCGAATTCTTAATATCTAAATTATTAGTGGTGCCAATACTGAGGTGTCCCTACTAGTCCCTTCCTTTCCATATATCCACCAATGCTTCTAATACGGCTATAGGAGGAGTCCTAGGCCAAAAATATGGCCAATGACCTTATGTTATTTATTTTATTAGCAAAAATTTGACCCCTGCTGAATTGAATTATACTGTTACTGAAAAATAATTTTTGGCAGTAGTCTATTCTATTAATAAAATTTTCCATTACATTACGGGATACGAAGTTTTTGTGCATACGGATCATTCTGCCATCAAATTTTTAATGTATAAACCAATTACCGTTGGTAGAGTGACTCGGTGGCTTCTTTTATTACAATAATTTAACATTACCGGCATTGACCGACCTCGTAAAGAAAATTTAGTAGTAGATTTCCTTTCCCATATTCAAGATAACGACAGCACTAAACCCGTTAACGAAACTTTTCCTGATGAACATCTATTTGTTGTATCTATTCAAACCCCTTGGTTTGCAGACATTGCCAATTATTTAGTGTTAGGTAAAATAAATCTCAATTCATTTATTCTATTGCAAAATCATTTATTTATACATTACATATGCTGGTTGAGTTTCATCTTCCGACCATCCTTTTCAGCTTCCTACATAACTATTCATTTTCCTTTATTTATTTACAAAATATAATCCTGACGGATTATATTCCAACAATCCCCCCCTTAATCCGAAGGGGTGTTAGTAAGTCCGAGCATGTTTCTGAATCTTTCAAACTTTTCTCGTCCAAGCGCTTTGGTGAAGATGTCGTCAACTTGATCATTTGTGGAACAATGTTGAAGATGGATTGTCTTGGCCTCTACATGATGTCAAATCAAATGATACTTTCTATTGATGTTGGTTTGCATGGGCAGACTCGGGTGTCCCCTTAAATCCCGTTACAAAACTCTTGTAATGGGATTAGTTCTGCACAGGGAAACTGCTCGATGCACTCTATAACTCTCGGCTCTTGACTTCTTTGCAAATGTAACCCTCCCGAATGACTAATTTCTGCTTTTATGCCGAAGACGATAATCCTAGACGCAACGGTCATCTAGACTGAATCCGTCGGTCATATTAATTGCATGGACAAGACCACACCCGTCATCCGATCCTCAATAAATGCTGAAATCCGATCAAATTTCCCTCGAAGTGTGTGTACAGGCGCCGGTCTCGTCAAAGATTTACCAAACCTGGAAAAATTGATTATATTGCTGCCAAATCCATGATAAGATATACCGGTAATTTCTTCATTAACTGCCTTCCAGAAGGTGACTTGACTAGCCCTCTGTTTCCTTGCGAAAGCGGGTACGTGGCACGGGGAGACATTGCCTTGCTGCGATGCAACACCGTATCCTCTGCTTAAAACAAACTTAAGCACCCTTTTTTTTCTTTTTTTTTTCTCGCAGGCCACTGATGACTTGCGCAAAATGAACCATCCTTATGCGATTCCTTATACTTAGAATACCTACCGGTGTAGACTAATTCCCGGTGCGATGCCTCCTTTCAACTACACTGGACATCTGCACCACATAAGCTATCTAGGCTAGGACTGAGAGGTGGGGTGGCTGTCACTATAAATCTTGAGCCTACTGCCATTAATCAATGTGGGAAGAAGCTCCCCATTCAGTTTGCTAAGCTAAACGACACCTCCCTCTGTAACTTGATGTATCTGGTATGGCCCCAGCCAATGCATCTTGAACTTCCCTGGAAACTTAATAAACTTACTGTCGTAGAGGAGTACTAGGTCTTTGATATGAAAGGTCTTACTCTTAATGTGTTTGTCATGCCAAGCTTTTTCTCGTGCCTTCTGCACTTTCTGATGGAAGCCAGCGATGAATCTGTCTTCCTCTAAGGCAAGCAGCTATGCTAGCCTTTCATCCAATGTGTCTGTATCAGTCATTTCGGTAATATAAGCAATCCATAAGCTGGGAAGAATATACTCCATAGGCATAACAGCATCCCGTCCATACACCAAGCTGAAAGGTGTGTGTCCTATAAGTTTCTTGCATGTGGTCCTATACGCCCATAATACAGTGTTAACTCTAAGGTCCCAATCATTCCTTTGGCTATTGCAGATCTTTGTAAGAGCGTTTTCTAAAATCTTGTTAAAAGCCTCCATCGTACCATTATCCTGTGGGTGGTAGGGAATGCTCTTATGGTGCTGAATCTGAAATTCTTCCGTCAAGGCCTCAATGGTGTGGTTCAAGAAATGTGTGCCTTGGTCGCTCATCAAAACTACTGGGCATCCAAATCTACTGATGATGTTTTCAAAAAGGAACTGTGCGGCTGTAGAAGCATCACAATTTCTTACTGCTTTGGCCTCCACCCATCTGGTGAGGTACTCTATTCCAGTGATGATGTATCTCGCACCAGTGCATTTTCCTGGTGGGTTGATAGGACCCACAAAGTCTATAGCCCACTTGTCAAATGCGCGTAGCGTAACCTGCGGTCGCAGTGGCATTTCATCTCATCGCGAGGGTTTTCCTACCCTCTGGCAGATATTGAAGCATCTACAGAAGTCCTTAGTGTCCTTATGCAACGTAGGCCACCATAATCCTACGGCTAGGATTTTCTGCGTAGTTGGCTTTCCTGTGAAATGACCTCCTGCGGTTCCTGAATGTGCCTCTCTAATGATAGCGTATTTTTCATGCGGCATCACACATCTACGTAGGACTTCATCTAGACCTAACTTGTATAACTATCTTGCGATCAGGGTGAAGTCTACTGATTTAACAACCAATTGCTTCTTTTGCTGCTTAGTAAACTCGTCAGGTGCTAATCCTGTAGTGAGAAAGTGAATGATATCAGCATAGTAGTCGTCTGTGATCTGGATAGAAAACAACTGCGCATCCAAAAAATTGTCCTCTAGGTTACTTGGCTCTTCTCCTGACTCTATCTGCGACAGGTGATCAGGTCCAGTGTTCAATCTTCCTGGTTTCACAATGATTTCAAAATCATACTCCTGAAAGAGGAGTAACCATCTGCAGATTCTCCCCCCTAACACTGGCTTATTGACCAGATACTTTAATGTGGAATGGTCAGTAAACATCTTCAACGAGGCACCCAATAGGTAGTGCTTGAACTTCTGTAGTGCATAAACCATAGCTAAGCCTTTTCTTTCTGTCATGGTGTAGTTCTTTTCTTCTGTCGATAGCTTTCTACTGGAATATGCAATAGGATGATCAATATCCGCTTCTCCTGGTTGTGTTAAAACAACCCCTAGTGTGATGCCAGATACATCCACATGTACATGGAACAGATTATTCCAGTCTAGAAATACTAAGATGGGTGCTGTAACCATCTTCTCTTTAAGTGTGTCTAGACTCTGCTGGCATTCCTCATTCCATAGGAATTTTACATCTTTCTTTAACAATTTCTCCATCGGTGCTGTAATCTTTGTGTAGCCCTTGATGAACTTTCTGTAGTAACCGGTATGACCAAGTACTGTTCTCAATTGCTTGACTGAGTTGGGTGCTGGAAGATTTACAATGATGGTGATCTTTGCGGGATCTACCATCAAGCCTTGTCTGCAAACAATGTGACCCAACAAAATACCGAATGGTGCACAAAATATACATTTCTTCAAGTTCAGAGAAATCTGGTACTGCCTACATTTCTCTAGCATCAGTCTTAAATCTCCTATGTGCTTATCAATTAGTCCAAATACAGTCCAATCATCAAAATAAACTTCTAGGAATTTATGGATGTATTCTTTAAATACAGCAACTACTACTCTAGAAAAGATAGCTGGTGCATTCTTAAGACCAAAGGGCATTACCGTATACTGGAATGAGCCCCATCTGTTGCAAAGGTGGTCTTGGATCGATCTTCTGGATGAATTCTGATCTGGTGATAGCCTGAAAAGCCATCAGTGAAGGAGTAGACCTCCTGTTTTCCCACATTGTCTAACACTTCGTCAGTGAATGGTGTCGGAAATGGATCATGAAGCGATGCATCGTTGAGTTTACACAGATCGACACAGATCCTGATGTCTCCTTTAGTTTTATTTTCTTGTATGACCATGGGACTAACCCATTCGCTCTCTTCTACGAGCTCAATGATGCCTGCTGCTAGCATCTTATCGATCTCATCCTTAAATTTTTCTTTATAGCGCGGATTTAATCTATATGGACGCTGCTTGACTGGTCAAGCATCCTCCTTCAATGGTATCCTCATTACTCCCAAGTCTCCGACTATTCCCTCCATCTCTGTGAACTTGGTGGGAAATAGGTCCTGATAGTCATGTAGCAAGTCTACAATTTGTCTGACTATTTCATCGTTCCAATAGTCTCCAATAGAGGCAAACTTTGGTTCTGTATCTGTGCCAATATTGATCTTTTTAATCTTGATGGGCTCTGTGATTGCTGGAATTTCTAACTGTGGTCCCTCAACATCGCGAGTCCCTTCTGACTTCAGAATGTTGGTGTTGCGAGGATCCTCATCCTCATCCTCTGGTTCTGCTCCAAAGTTATAGCACTCAAGCACATCTTTTAACTAAATGGCCCACTCAAGCTGAGTCTGTGCTGGTAGGATACAATCCTCAAATATCTTACTGTTTATTATATCTAGGGCCTGATCAACACTTGGGTACTCAGATTCAAAAGCGAAGGTGAGTAGAAAGCTGTCTATCATAAGTGGCCATGTAGTTGTTCCCTTGCACAGTTCAGTCTCTGTGTATTAGTTCCTTGGAACTATGTCCAAAGTGTGAATGAATCGGTGAACCCATTCATCCTCGCGAATGTCCGACCAATTCTGTTCGCATGCCTGAATATGTGATCTGGGGTCACTTTCTCCTATGTACTTCTGCTGGACATACTCTGTCGATAGAAAATCTGATCACCATCAATCTCTTAATATCATCCCATGATGTGATATTCTCTTTATGTGCACACCACCATCTTGCAGGTGTGGCTCATACTGCAAGGTCCATAGCTGCGATCCTCTGCTCGTGAGGAATTTGTTGTTCAAACTACTTGAGAAATTCCTAGATATCCATTAGACCATGAAACGATGGAATCTCATTGATCTCTGCACCAATCCATCGTAATGACTTAGTCAAGTATGCGCATCTGTGCGCTGAGACTTCATGAAGTCTGTTCTACCAATTCTCTAGACCAACATCTGAATATGATGCACATGAGCTGTCGCATCACCAACTAATGTTCCCTTCTATGGTCAGATTGATGTAGTCGCTCTGGTTCGCAGTCATCTGATAGAGACTTTCTATGTTGCATGCCTCTTCCTCTGCTCGGATAGGTTCAATATATCTAGGACCCTGAAAAGGATCCAATGGTGCGATGACCCAGATCTTCATGTCCTCAAAGGTCATTTGTCTTCTCTTTAGGTTGATAACGGCCATGTTATTGATCATCCAATCAATGCCTAGTAGTGCTGGATATGGTCTACTGTCGCCAATGATTTATATAACTTCAAAGTCCGCGAAGCTGTGAACTCCGTCAATGTCAACTGGCACTTGTGGTAATCGACGCAGGGGTGATACTCACTACTGATTAGCTAATCTTAGATGAATAGGCGATCTGACTAACTTAGGGCTACCCTTCTGTTCCCATGTCTGCTTAGTCAGAACATTTACGTCTGATCCTAGATCTAGGATCACCTCATCCATTTCGAATTCTCCAACCTGTGCTGTGAGTCACATCTCTCTTCCTGTTCTTGTATGTCCTATAATATTATGAACAACACGCTGTGTACTGCTCACGGAAGAATATGGCTAACACTGATCTATGATGCACTGAATTTCTCCGATAGCTTGCTCATTTCTCATGAGTTTTAAACAGCTCCGCAGGAAGGATTGTACACTTCCTGTCATCTCATCCTCATCGCATGTGCCCTATGTGGTAGCCTATGATATCTGTATAGGGATAACGCCACAAGGTGCTTGCTATGGTATGCCCCTAGGTGGCGGTACCTATGATCCTGATTGCATAAGGTCATCAAAGAAAGTCTTAGCTTCCTGAAATGTCTGTTTATTCTTCTGCAGGTCAAGTGGTGTTGCTTTGTTAGGAGCTCTGCGCACCCACTCCTGACCTGTGTTCTTTTCATTATCCGGCGATGTCCCACTGGTGGAAACACCACTGCGAGTCACAATGTTGACTCTTGGTTCTGTCTCTTCCTGCTCAGCAGCAATAAGCTGGATGTTCTGGTGTGCTACTTGCTTAGGTTCTCTGATCTTAGCTATCAATGTAGGACACTCCTTTATAGTATGATCATAATATTTACAATAATTACAAGTAGTGGTGGGACTCTGACAGTCTCTAGCATAATGTCCCACAACTCCATAGTTGTAGCAAGTAACTGGTCCGCGACCACGACCAAATCCTTCTTAACGGCCAAAGCCTTCTGCACAGCCAAAGCCTCCTCCACGTCCTTGTCCTCTGAATCCTCCTCCACGACCACCATAAGCTGGATCATGCTGTGGTCCTGCTGCTGGACCCTGTGGTTCTGATTGCACTCTGTACATATCTTGCTTTGCTCCTACCATGAGATCATAGGCTCAGCAATCGTGTTCATCATGACCTACAGACTTGCAAAAGATGCAGTATAAGTTCTTAGGTGTTTTCACGTACTTCTGAAGTAAAGGGCATTGCTGAGGTAGATGTCCTCGTGTTTTTCATATTACACACCACGGCCTGTGGGTCTGTGGTAAGGGGTTTGGAGCCCCTGTCGCTATATATTCTACAAAGACTAGATAGTTGTCTTTAGTATGGCCTTGTGCTTTACATCTTATGCACCATATGTCTTGCACAACCTCTTTCCCTTTCTTAAGCTCGTGCAACTGTAACATGAGATTAGCCAACTGGTTTTGTAGATTTGTCACGCCTGTGCTGTTTTCAGCTAGAGGTGAAGCCTTGTAGAAGGAGCAAGTCAACGAAGTTGACTTGAACGAAGACTGACTTAATCGATCAGCCGACTAAGCTGGTCAGTCGACTAAACTAGAAGATTAGTCGGTTAACTAAAAGTCGTGTCGGTTCACCGAACCGACAGGTATTTATTTTGTAACTGTCTATACATTGTATATATTAGGCTGTTGAGCCAAACGAGAACTCAGTTCATTTCTCTGCCTTGTATGAACTCATTGCAATAATATAATCTATTTTCCTATCTATTCTTGTCTCTTGTCTCTGATTTATAGTTATGTATGTTTAGTATGTATTATTGGTAACCTTATGTGATCTGTGAGATTACAACATTGGTTCCGTTTCCGGTAGTACATGTCTAAAATATATGCTCACATATGATACTAAAGCAGGAAATCAAGGACTGGTGGGACCGTAAAGTTGTGAACTATTTGCAAAATTATGCAAGAAGAAACAGATTAACACTCGCTGAAGCCAAAGCAAGATTTTTCACAGAGACACATGAAAAATTTGTCGAATCAGTGCCACAACTGTTGAAGCAACTTCTGGATGAGAAATCCGGATGCGACTAAAGAGAAACAGTTGCTAGATAAACTGTTCCAAGGAGGTCAAACAAACTTGTCAGAGTGGTTTGAGAAAATCACCGACGACTTCTGGTAGGAGCAAGCAGTCAAAGACCGAACGTCGGTGGAAACTGTCAAAGCAAAATTTTACATAGATTTCACCAAACAATTCTTGTTCTCCCTACCGACCTTGCTGTTCAAATTCTTGATAGAGAGCAGAGCAGGCCACATCGTCGAACCTAGACCACCGCTGTGCGAACAGCCACCAAACACCAACTGGGTGGAGAAGCAGAGGAAGTGGGAAAAGTTCATTGCAGAAAGAGAGTGGGAATATTTTCCAAGCAAGTAAATCGAACTATCTGGGCTTTCTAAATGCATCAGGTAGGCTATGGGGGGGTAGTTGGTCATGTGTCGGAGGTAGAGTATAGTGGATCCTATTCGGCCTAAAAGAGGAGCCGTCACCAGTAATGAAAAGTCGACCGTAGAGGACCTTAAGAACATAGTATTGTACGAAAGTATGTCAGACACACAGAGGATCGAAAGGGATGAAAGACAGAAGAGAAGGGAAGCCAGACGTGAACGAGCTGCAGGGCTGCACAATGAAAAAAACCCTAGGGAGAACGACCGTGAAGAGAATCCGCCAAAGTCGGGTCATGACTGACGGGAAGAGGGCGTAGAACAAGAGGTGTCCCCTATGGAGGAATAAGTGTGGATAGAGCAGCCAGAAGCTCTCCAAATAAGAGCTCCTGACGAAGGAATAACCCTTTCCCCAACAAATACACATACTAGAATATAGACTATTATCAAAGATGATCTAAGACTACGAGCTGGTGACTATAGAATATGGAGTCGACTAGGCGATGAAACATACATGGGTCGACACCTTATCATACGTCGATCGCTCGAGGGAAAATGGGTGACGTTTCAGGCAGCACCCTCCCTCCAAAGTATCCACTTTCTCTTACCGACACAGGAAGGAGCCCCCCCCCCCCCCCCCCCCCCCCCCCGCCAAGTACATCTTTTGAATAAATTGAACAAGAAGACCTGCACACACAAAGTTGCAGTGGACCATCGACAGTAGAAATCCACAACAACCCACTATACGTCGAAGACGAATCGACGACCGACGGGAGCACAAGTTCCGTCGACCAAAACCCCACAGGCCTGACTATATCAATAAACCCACCACTTTCACCACCACCCCCACCTCCACCTCCACCGAATTCTGAGAGCAATGAAAGTGATTCAGACATGGGTCATGGATCCACTCACATTCCTCTCTATGAGGGGGATGAAGACCCCAGATGACATTGGTTCGTCTGCGAGTCGACCTGGGAAGTAAACCAGGTGATGGATGAAGACCGACAGATGGCTCAGTTCGCGGGAGCCTTACGGAAAAGGGCCTTGACATGGTACATGAACTTTTCAGAAAGGAAACCCAGAGAAATGAAAGATGAGATTAACGTGCAGTTCTTATCATTCTTCAAAACCCCAGATGACAAGCACCTGGCTGCCAAAAAGCTCAAAACAACACAGCAAAATCCAGGAGAGACAGTCTGCGACTATGACAAACGTTGGAAGGACCTATTAAGCCAATTAGATTATGTTATTGATGAAAAAATACTAATTCAATGGTTCCTTGTAGGATTATCACAGAAAGTACGCCGACATATCAGTCTGGAAACGTTCAAGACATATGAAGATGCGCTGACCAAAGTTCTGCAGGTGGAAATGGACGAAGACATACCTGCGTATTCGACGGACCACAAGTTAGAGGAACAGCTTGAGAATGTACAGAAGTCTTTGAAAGAACTGAACCTCAAGAATCAAGAAATATGGTGTACTAAATGTCCCACGGCCGGACACATGAAAGATAATTGTCGACACGAATACAGTCGACAAGACGTCTACTTTGTGTAAACTAAAGCATTTTGCGACATTTTCCAGGAGCACAGAGATCATTCTATGAAAGATTGTCCATTTAACATGAAAAATGCAAAAGCTGCCTGGTGCACCATCTGTGAGACTAAAAGTCACAACACGGCCAACTATCAATTAAATCTGAAAAACCGACAGAACTATCAGGCGGTCTACCAAACGAATTCAGTAGCGCAAAACAACGAGCAAAACAATACAAACAACCAAAATGGACAAAGGAATGAAGGCCGACGATATGAGCGCCGATACGACAATCGATGACAAGGGTTTGGAGGAAGAGGTCGATTCCCCGGGAATCGTGACATACGAGCTTGTCGACCCACCCAGTGTTTCATATGTTATAAAGAAGGGCACCGATATGCAGACTATCCATACAAGGACATAACTAATCTTAAATTCTGTACATATTGTGGAGTAGGCGATCACTCATTGGAGGATTGTCCTACTATGCTAGAGAAAATCAATACAAAGAAGAATGTTAATGTCTTGTCTTGTGTACAAAAACATGATGTGCTAACTACTAAGAATCTACATATTGTTACACGACAAGGCACTAAAACTGGGCCTGATAACCCCCAAGTTAGCAAGATTAAAGACATAAATGTTTATCCCAACCCTATAATGCAAAAACACACATATCAAGAAGCAACACACATATTTCAAGACATCGCACAAAAAGAAGACCTCGTTAGCAGTCGACCTAACACAGTACAGCAACTAATCTATCTCACTCAAACAGACAAATCTGTAGCCCAATTCATTGATTTATTGCATCAAATAAAAAGTACTAATCCCGAAAAATAAACTAAGAACATATGCGGCCTAAACCAAAAAGACAAAAACGATGTCGACCCACTTGTCGACCTAGAAATCGAAGGGTTCCACGTCCGACAAGTAGTGCTCGATTTCAGATCTCAGGTAAATATCATGACTTGGGATACATGGGAAAAGATGGGCCGACCTTGACTCTATGAGTCAGGCATCTACCTAAAAATCGCCGACCAAGGTCTCATTGAACCCATTGGGGTTTGGAAAAATGTTGACATGACCATCAAAGGAATATCAACTAAAGTTGATTTCGAAATTATTGACCCAAAGGAAGGATCTAGTTCCTTCCCAGCACTAGTCAGTCGACCTTGGGGATGGAAGATGAAAGCCTCCATATCCTTAGACAAAGAAAAAAGTAAGTTAAAAGGAAATGGTCACAAAGTCATTGTACCCATTAATCCTTCCCAAGGAGCACCTTGGACTGAACTGATTGATGAGGAAGTCGATGTCAGACAACTGTATCAGATCCAAAACAATACGGACTACACAGAGCCCAACATCCATGGAGAAATTTAATTAGGTGACCAAGAATCCATTGGTTATAATTCAAATGCTGAATTATATGATTGGGAAATGGAAAATTATGAAACAAAAGCAAGAGGGTGCTGGACTATACAAAAAGTACAGAAAAAACCCACCCGACAGTGCTTCATTGTATCAATCATCCCCAAAGTATTTGAAAAGAAAGTCAGGGAACGACCGACCTTACAACCAACCAGCTTACATACTACTCAATTTCCCAGGTATAAGGAGAGAGAATCCCCAATCATGCATGTCAAACAAGTAACTAAAAATATTGGAGAACATGGCAGACTTCAAAGCTTAGTGGAAACATTTACAGGTCAAACCGCTAGATGGTGGGATACCCATCAGACAAAACTTCAGGCCTGGACAACTGCTTCAACTTTCTTTGTCAAACGGTTTGGTGGCAAAAAGTTAACCCAGAAATATCAAATCCCTATCTTTATCCAAGGTCAAAACCCAGAAGAACACATCAAGCTTTGTGAAAAGGAATGGAGAAGGCTTGGATACAAAGATGAGCGAGCTTGGCCACATTTGTTTCCTTCAACCCTAGCCGAATTACCTAATAAATGGTATAAGATGGAGGAAGCTAGAGGAGAAAACTTATTTTGGAATGAACTTAAAGAAAATTTTATTAAGGACTTCCAGTTCATACCTCAAAACGAAAAATTGGCCAGGACAACACACCAAATCAAACAGTTTCTCCAACCGACAGAAAAACAACCCTCCCAATACCATCGACAAATCAAGGACTGTAACAAGATACAAACTGAATCAAAATCATAGTCGACACGTTTACACTTAGAAAATGAACACACAGAAGGTAAAAGCTTCAGATGGAAGACCGACCACATGGAAACAACAAAACCCATCTACTCAATCTTGAAAGTCGAGACCATTGACAAACCAGATCTTGACAGAATTACTACAGCTGACTTCCCTACCACATTCTCACAGTTCACAGAAGGAAGTCGGCCGATTAATTAAGCTAAAGCACCAGAGTCGCTAGATGCCAAAGTAAAAACTAAGGAGGTCGACATTTCAAATGACGACCGACCAAAAATAGCCAAGATTGGGGACTACTGAAATGAACAACAGACCACTGAAATAGTGAACTTACTTAGAGAGTTCCAGGATGTCTTTGCAAGGGCCTATAAAGACTTAAAAGGCTTAGTCCAAGAGATGGGAGAAATGAAAATAGACACTAAACCTGATGTCCGACCTGTCAAGAAAAGACCTTATAAACTAGCTCATAAGTACAAAGAAATAGTTAAAAAGGAAATCGACAACATGTTAGCAACAGGGATCATTTACCCCATCAATCAGTCCGAATGGGAAAGTCCCATGGTCGTACAGCCAAGGAAACATGACCTGACAAGGTTGAGAATTTGTGTCGATTTTAGGGAGCTTAACAAAGTAACATTAACAGATCCATTCCCAACCCCCTATGCTGATGAGATCTTGAATGAAGTTGTAGGCCATGAATGTTATTCATTCACAGATGGCTTCTCAGGGTATAACCAAGTGCCCATAGCAAAAGAAGATCAAACTAAGACAACATTTGTCTATGAATTTGGCTCTTTTGCTTACAGAGTTATGCCTTTTGGGCTAAAGAATGCACCCACAGTGTTTTCCCGAATTATTGTCAAGAATTTCCAAGAATATATCTATAAAACCATGGCAGTATACTTCGACGATTGGACTATATACTCCACCTTAAAAGTTCACTGCATATGGCTCCGACTCATGCTGGAGATATGTCAACAGATTCAACTCTCCCTGAATATTAAGAAGTGTATCTTTATGACCCCTATAGGCATACTCTTAGGACATATTGTCTATAAAGATGGTATCAAGGTTGAATTTTCCAAGATTAAAATCATCCTTGACCTGAAGCCACCAATAAACCTAAACAATTCAGGGTGTTACTTGGCCATACAGGCTATTATAGAAAATTCATACGACACTACTCAGATATGACCTATCCTTTAGAAGAGCTACTAAAGGAAGACCAAGAATTTAAATGGACAGAGGAATGCCAAATCTCCTTCAACAAACTGAAAAGAAAACTGGTCGAAGCTCCCATACTCAACTTTCCAAACTGGTCGACCAAATTTCATGTGCACATCGATGCCTCAGGAATAGCAATTGGAGAAATCCTGACTCAACCAAGGGATGACGGGATGGATTACCCTATAGTCTACAGCAGTCAAAAATTAAATAAGGCTGAAAGGAACTATTTGACCACTGAAAGAGAAGCCCTAGGTATGGTATTTTCCCTCCAAAAGTATTGACATTACCTCTTGGCCAACCCCTTCACATTTTACACCGACCATCAAGATTTGAATTAACTCGTCAATAAACCCCTTCATCATGGGAGAATTTGTCGTTGGCTACTTCTTTTTCAAGAATTTTAGTTTGAAGTCATTGTCCGACCAGGGAAACTAAATGTCGGGCCCGACCATCTATCATGTATAGACACAGAAGAGGAATCGACCTGTTAACACCCAAAAATGGTTAACTACCTCATCTACCCCATTACATGGCTCATTTGTCCACTTTCCTACCATATCTCCATCAAAAACCCATAAAACCATCTAAAAGGTCACCAAAAAGCTTAAAATGCCTCCAAAAGGCTATAAAATCCTTTTTTCCTCCAAAAATATCCAAAAAGGAATAAAAAATGTAAAATAATGAGGAAAAAGAGGAAAACCCTAAACAGCTAAAACCCTAAAAAGCTGACCTAAACCACATGGTTTTAAAAATAAGTGATGGAGACCCATTATTCCAGATCCATAATCATAAGTACCCTGCCTCTACTGAAATTGTTCCTGAAACCCTAGCTTACCATCAAGCTACTTTCACCATTGAGAACTCTTTTTGGCCCATTTCCACCATCGGAGAAGGAGAAGAAGCAGCTTGGAGCTCGAAGCCACCGACATCGGACCAGCGCAACGGACTCCATCAACCTCCTCATTGGAGGTAACATCAATAAAGTCCATTATTTACCATTTACTGCTTTTTGTTTTATGTTATTTAATTTCTACTGTTTTGCTTCATGAATGTTTAGATTTAGTTTTTATTTCAGTTATAGCTTTTAATTCATATATCATTGAACTGCTACTAAGGAATCCATATTCCTTAGTAGGTGCTCATTTGCACAAGCTAGGGTGAAAACCCTAGCTACAGTTTTGGCGACTCCGCTGTCTTTTTTAATTTAATTTTTCCGTACTGTACTTTTGGCTGTCATTTTCGGCCGCCGAAAACCGCACTTTTTTCTTCCGCAGTCGTGGCCCGACCGCGTATTTCAGGCCTTAACCTGCGACCAGACCGCCGCTGTCGGCCATTCTCCTGCGTCCTGGACGCGTCTTTGAGACCTAAAATCTACTTAACTCAACCAACACTATAACCTCATTTGAGGAACACAAAAGAATTTTGTACTTAGGTAGGATCGGGGGGATAGGCTTCCAATAACACCCCTCGGTTATTTACACGTGAGACATAGTTGTTGTCCATTAGGGAACCAAAATCCCTTAGTATTTTTTGACACGGTCACAACCAATTTATCAGAGGGCCTCTCCCTTAGGAGGGTTGAAGTCGTGAGATTGGTTCTGGAAGTCTGAGTGGAATACCGAAATCCATTCAGTAACTGAAGGGCTACCTTTCATAGTTCTCGGAATACCCCTGTATAGGGATTATTGCGGTTAAAGGACCAAGCGGCAGATTTACCTTTCTGGACATGTCATGAACGGGGTATCTTAGTTGCCATACTTCTAGGTTTGTGTACCCGGTGTCCCTCCCGGTAGGGGGATACTTTAGCCATTTGAATTTCCTATTTATATTGTCTGACTTGGATTTCATCACCTTGCAGAGAATATACTTAGTTGAGTCATAATACTATTAGTTAGGTGTTTGCATGCTCCCTTACCTCCTTATGGTCTACTGAGTCCACCGATTTTTTCTTTTTTAGGAAACCGACTGCTTATTGGTATTCTGACCACTTTGTTGACACTCCGCCTATTGTAGCATGCAGTTACACTAGGTGTTTTGAGTTGTTTTTTGGCCTGAGTGCCTTATTTTTCGAGCTCTCCTTCTGCACACACGGTTGCATTAGGGTTTTTGAGTTGTTTTTTCATCACCTCAACCCCCAGATCTGAACCCACTTGTCACCATTGACTCTCCGAGACATTCTCGTCACCTTAGAGGCGAGCCCCCACAGCACGGTCCACTTGACACCACCCGTCATCACCGTCGATCTCGAGCCTTGTCACTTGACTCCACTCGTCAGCGGCATAGGACTCCGTCACCAGATTCCGAGAACACTCTTTACACTGCCCCCACTAGCCCCATGGCTGGCGTGAATCCCAATCCCTTCATTATAGGGACCACCGGTGGTACATCTACCACTATACCAGTTACTACACCTATCATGGGTATGCCCTCCATGGGAGTCCCATCTACCATTCCCCTCACCGTACCTATTCCCACGGCAGGAATACCCATTCCCACTCCATTAGTAACTCCTACCGCCCTTGGTGGCGCAGGACCTTCTCATGCCACCGTAGTTCCCCCACTTGGGGGTAACCTCCCTCACGTGACCCCTCCACCTGGGGGCATGGGCTCCAACATGATCCAACCCAGTACCGTGTCACACCCTTCGTCGAGTTTTCCATACATGGCTAGCCTCAATCTACCTGACCTAGCCAGATTAACCAACGAACCCATCCGGCACAACCCTGCATGGCCTCACATGCCCACCAAGCTCCCATCTGATATCCCTAAGTTCGAGGGAAAGGCAGGTGAGGACCCACAGAACCATATCATGTCCTTCCATCTATGGTGTTCCTCAAATTCCATAGTAGACGACTCCATTCGCCTCCGTTTATTACAGCGCCCTTTCACTGGCTCTGCTGCCAAGTGGTATATCGAGCAACCCCATGGAACCCATGTCACCTTTACGTCCCTTGCCTCGACCTTCCTACAGTTCTTCTAGTTACCTGTCCGCTATGACACGGGCGTTGAGATCCTCCTATCTTGCAGACAGAACACAGCTACCCACATCACAGACCACATTCACGAATGGCGGCGACGTCGTAGCCTATGCAAAATCAAGTTAGATGACCGGATCTTCCTAGATTGGTTCCTCAAATCCCTCCTTCCGCTCATTGCTAAGGATGTGGCAGCCGAAAGACCCCAGTCAAAGGAAGAGGCTATCCTTAAATCCCAGCAGTTTGATCTCATTTACGCCTAGTCGGGTTATCTTTATACCATCATACCTGACGCCCCTCGCGGCGATCCCTCCCAGCACGATGCGCCGGGGGCATTCCATGCTGCCGATGGCATCATTGGCCGTCTCTCTTCGCAGCCTCAGCCATTTTCCATAGCCCGTCCTCCCCCTGGCCCTGAACCTTCGCGGGCTACATCACAGTCCGGAGCAACCAACTCGTATTCTCAAATTCCACATCAACACCATTCCCATGGACCCTCCTGTCCACCTCAGTGTTTCAGCCATATGACTCCCGCTTACGCCCCCCCGATCACACCTCAACCCTACTATCATCAGCAGGCTGCACCAGCTCTTGCACCACCACTAGCTCAACCTCATTATTATCAGCCACAGCCAGCCCCTGCGGCAAACCCACAAACTGCTCCACAGCACTATCAACAACCCCCTCAAGTAGTTGCACCAGTACAGTCTCCACCTCCATATTATCCACCGTAGCCCGCTCCCGCACTTGCGCAGACTCAGAATCCACCTACTACCCAAGGGCAGGTTTACGCGCAAGAAAACCCACCGCTAAACCAGAACAACCAACGCAACCAGGGCCAACAACACCGCGGCAGGGGCCGGAATTTGCGAACAAACCATCCTTGTTCTATTTGCGGGGTCTATGGCCACTCCACACATTTTTGTCCACATATGGAGCGAGTACGACAACTTTTGGCTGCGGATGTACACCGCCCAGGGAAGACGGCTCCTCAAGCACCGCCCAACCCGCCACAACCTCAACGGCCACCTTTGGTGCTACAAAACCCCTTACCAACCCAAGGCGTAGTGAACACTCAACCGTTGGCTCCCCCTCAAGCCAACGTGACAACCCAACAACAAATCACTTACGCTGCTCCTGATCAACCCATGCTTGACTCAGGTACCCACCACTTGTTGATGATGTCCTCCGATGAGGTCAACCTCCAGACCCAACAGAACCAATATGGCTCCACCTCTAAAGCCATATATACCCTGTCCCATAATACGGGAACTCCTACTAATCAACCGCCCTTGTTGCCTAAACCCCCTTTGGTACCTAGTCACATTGGGGCTACACCCATCCATACCATTCCTTTCCTCTTCCCTCCCTCAGGAGTGGTTAGCGCCCCAGTCATGGCTACCCTCAGCCTTCCTGGGTTAACCTTAGGATTACCCGTTTGGTATCTTTCGCCTCCCGTTCCCCCGCCGACACCAAATGTCGTCCTGCAACCGGTGCAACCCATTGTCACTACTAGTCAACCACCTCTCGGTGTCGCTACCCCGTCATCCTCCACGAACCTCCCCCCTCTTCTTACCAAACCCACTGGGGGCAGAGGCCCCCAACCTTACACTGCTGTCCCACCTCCTAAGACAGTAAAAAACCCCACCGTGTTTCGTGCTCCTTCCAAATGCGCGCTGTGCGACGAATTGGGCCATGCGACTCACCTATGTCCTCACTTACCGGCTTTACAGGAATACATGCAAACGCTTGACGATGACCCCACTATCCCGGTTGTCCATCTAGACTCAACCCCTAAGCCTCGCGACAAATCCCTGTGCACTAACCACTCCTGTGCCATATGCGGTGTTTACGGGCATTACACCATTCACTGTCCCGATCTCCCCAAGTACAGAGCAGCTCTCTTTGAGATGAACAATCTAGATCTTGAGACGGCACCACTCACCATTGAGGAAATCCACTCCCCGGTCTCTTCCTCTTCCGAAGAGATTAATACCATTTATATGATTTCTTCCGCCCCTACTCCCTCGTCAACCGATTTGACGACACAAACTTTCCGTACTGATAAGGAGATCCTCGAAGCTCTCACTGCCTTGGATTATCCCTGGGATGACAGGCCCAGTCTTGACCCTGCCATTAAAGAGCACCACATTAACACATGGCCTGATGCACCCCCCATTCGTCAGAAACAACGTCCCATTCATCTCTAGCTACAGTTTTGGAATCAGCACGACGAGACCGTCACGATGGTCACCTCGTAGCATTATTTTTTCTACATCATTTTTGCCCATTTTGTCGATACCAATAGTCGCCTTGGTTTGCACGCCACTTCAGCCGCTCTCCGTTTTTAACACTTTTTATATCGCCGGATTCATTTTTCCGCGCTCGTGATGATGCTTGAGATCATTTCTCGCTCTCACTTGGCACAATTTCAACATTGTGCCCCGACACCTTGTTGCCTCGGTTTTCACGCCACTTCGGCCGTTCTCCATTTTTCACACTGTTGATATCGCCGGATTCATTTTTTCCGAGCTCGTGATGATGCTTGAGATCATTTCTCGCTCTCACTTGGTACAATTTCAACATTGCGTCCCTACACCTTGCCGCATCGATTTGCGTGCCAAAGGCCATTATCGGATTATTTCACACTTTTACATGAGCCATCCACTCCTGTCATAGTGCAAATGTTTCATTATTTTGCCACCATTCATTCACCCCGCAAGGAGGCCCACCAGTGTTCCCCCCCACCCTCAGTCCTGGTCATCATAAATGTTCCCTGATCGAACACTTCCTCCTTGCCTGGCCATTAATTCAGAGTCTTCTTATTTGCTTTCAGACTCCGTAAACATGAAAGCAACCACGAGCATGAACTGTCATGGGCTCGCAAAATCCACATGACAGTTCCATTCCATTAATACAGAGTCCTCTCCTTTGCTTTCAGACTCCTTAAAATTGAAAGCAACCACGAGCATGAACTGTCATGGGCTCGCAAAATCCACATGACAGTACCATTCCATTAATACAGAGTCCTCTCGTTTGCTTTCAGACTCCTTAAATATGAAAGCAACCATGAGCATGAACTGTCATGGGCTCGCAAAATCCACATGACAGTACCATTTCATTACTTCAGAGCC
>LPNX010684630.1:33487-93433 GCA_001517045.1 Pseudotsuga menziesii | reverse complement strand
TTCATGCTAATGAAGCAAGCAAGCTTTGGCATGAAATATTTGGCCACCTAAACTACAAATATCTTTCTGATCTTAGTGAAAAAGAGATGGTCATAAGGTTGCCCAAGACAAAATTTTCCAAAGGAGTCTGCCAAGGTTGTATCCTAGGAAAACACCCAGAGCACAAATTTGAGAGAGCTAGTCATGAGAGAACCTCTGCACCCCTCGAGCTGATCCACAATGATGTTTCTGGCCCATTCCCTCATATGTCCATGAGTCAGGACAAATATGCATTGACTTTCATTGATGACTTTTCCAGGTATTACTGGGTTTACTTCCTGAAACACAAGTCTAAAGTTTTTGGCCTATTCAAAGTCTTTAAGGCTTTGGTTGAAAACCAGTCTGGAAGGAAAATCAAGGCCCTCAGATCTGACAATGGTGGTGAGTATGTCAAGTCTAAGTTTATTAATTATTGTGCAAATGCAGGTATTTAGATGCAGCATTCTATCCCTTACACACCACAGCAAAATGGTGTTGCTGAGAGGAAGAACAGATCACTGAAGGAGATGGCAACATGCATGATGGAGGCCAAAACTTTGCCACCAAAGTACTGGGCCAAAGCTATCAACTGTGCAGCCTATATTCAGAATAGGGTGCCTCATAAACATGTTTATGGCATGACTCCCTTCGAAGCATGGAGTGGGAACAAGCCAGATGTGACCCATTTCAGGATTTTTGGCTCAAAGGCTTGGGCTAGAATTCCAACAGAGAAGAGGAAGGATTTGCAGCCCCAAAGCCAAGAGTGTCTTTTTGTTGGATACTTTGAAGATTCAAAAGGGTACAAGTTGATAAATTTGAGCACAAACAAAGCCTTCATTGAAAGGTGTGTTTAGTTTGAAGAAGAACCCCTTGCAGCAGTGGAAGTTGGTGAAGCCTCTTCACCACTTGAACCTCAAGAAGTAAGTAAAGAGTTTGTTGAACATGCTGATTCTAATTTTCCTGATGGATATGAGTTTATTGCAGACCCTAACATCCCTACAAGGCCAAAATGGGCAACCAAGACACTACATGCAGCAGGTGAGCTAGCTGGGGATCCCAATGAGCCAAGGAGGACTAGATCTCAATTTGAGAGTGGTCTGTGCATGAAGGATCCTATATTTGCTGAAAAATGATATTTTATGGTGGAGTCTGATCCTCAAACATATGAAGAAGCAACAGGAGATCCAAGATGGCAAACAGCCATGAAGGAGGAGTTCAACTCACTCCAGAAGAGCAACACATGGGAGCTAGTGGATCTTCCTCCAGGAAGAAAGTTAGTCCAGTGTAAGTGGGTCTATAAGACCAAATTTGCTGCTGATGGTTCACCACTAAAGTACAAGGTCAGATTGGTAGCCAAGGGCTACTCACAGGTTCATGGCATAGATTACAATGAGACCTTTTCCCCAGTGGCAAAGATGGATTCCATCAGGCTAGCCTTAGCCATTGCAGCCTCAAGGCAATGGGAGGTACATCACATGGATGTAAAATGTGCCTTCCTTAATGGAGATCTCACTGAAGAGATATATATGCAGCAGCCTCAAGTTTTTGCTACTAACCCTTCTCTTGTGTGCAGGTTGAGAAAGTCATTGTATGGGCTAAAGCAAGCCCCCAGGGCTTGGTATGCCAAGATCGATAGCTTCTTGCTATCACTGAATTTTGTTCGGTGCAAATCAGATCCAAATGTCTATTTGAAGTTAGTTAATGGTTCACTAATGATCATTTTGTTATATGTTGATGACCTCCTCATTACAGGAAGCTCAAAGGCTGAGATTGCTTCCTTAAAAGGAGCTATGAACCAAGCCTTCTCCATGACAGATTTGGGGCTCTTAAGTCAATTTTTGGGGCTTGAGATTGATCAAACCAAAGCTGGAATAAAGGTGCACCAGTCCAAATATGCCTTGGACTTGCTGAACAAATTCAGAATGAAGGATTTCAAAGCAAGCAAAACTCCTTCCTTTCAGGAGTGAAGCTGGAAGAAGCTGATTATTCACCTATGGTAAACAATACACTATATAGGAAATTGGTTGGATTTTTGTTGTATCTGACACATACTAGACCTGATCTTTGTTATGCAGTAAGTGTGGCTTCTAGATTCATGGATCAGCCTCAAGAGATCCATTGGAAAGTAGCCAAAAGGATCCTTAACTTTGTTCAGGGAACAAGGACACATGGGATCTTCTATAAAGCAAAATCTAATCTTGATTTGATTGGATTTACTGACAGTGATTGGGCAGTTGATAGCACAGACAGAAAGTCCACATCAGGATATGTGTTCATGCTTGCAGAAGGTCCAATCATTTGGTCAAGCAAGAAATAGAGTGCCATTGCACTCTCATCTACAGAAGCAGAATACAGAGGAGTTGTTAATGCAGCAACTCAATGTTTATGATTGCAGGGTTTACTTGGAGAGTGTGGCTTCGAACCAGAGTACTCAAATACCATCTACTGTGATAACCAGAGTACCATTCAAATCTGCAAAGATCCAGTTCAGAACCAGAGAACCAGACACATTGAGATCCATATGCACTACATCAGAGAGCTTGTGCATGATGGCACCATTCACCTACTTTTCTGTTCATCTTCAGAACAAGTAGCTGATATCTTCACCAAAGCATTTTGTGAGAAGACCTTCAGCAATCTCAAATTAGTACTGGGGATTGTTGATCATGCTGTGAAAGCATGAGTGAAGACAAGATTCTACAATTTTGTTTTACAGTCCATGTTTAAGGGAGGATTTTCCCAAGTTGGTTTTGCCTCTTTCCTTGTTTAAATGGACATGCAGTATGTAAAGGGTGACTAAGCCTTGTTGCTAGGCCCTATAATTTTCTGATATATTACTCATAATTCAGGCTTAAGGGGGGGTGTTAGAATAATCAACCCATAGTTTACCCATTTAGACATTAATTTAATTATTTCTGTCTTATTAGCCTAGTTCATGTGTCCCACCTTGTGCAAGTTGTCTTTTACCTATCCATAGTGGTCAAACTTGCCCCATTTGACTCATGTAGCACATGGGAAAGCCCAAGGAATCAAATCTGCTTTATTCCTGGCCTCCTAGGCGCCCTTCTACTTTTTATGCTTTATTCCCTACTTTTTCAGTGTTTTAAGGCAAATAGAAAAGCTAGACTAGGTGAGGTGAACTAGTTTTTTGTCCTCTTCATCCTCCACTCTTTTCTCCATGCAAAAGCATGTATGAGCTTCCATTCCACCACTCTTTAGCTTGCCTAATCCATTTTGCTAATTCGTGAGCTCCATGACATATTTGGGATCAGCTTTTTACACCTATGGGGGATTTGCTTATTTTTAGTAAGCTTGCTTTATGCTAGATTCGAATTGCTCCTCATGCATTCGAATCCCTAATGTATGTTATTTATTCATCAACCTATTATTTTACAGGGTTGGCTATTATACACTGATTTAATATAGTTTAGTGTTCAGCTCCAATTTCAGTCTCTTTTGTGAGTGATTTTTCATGATCAATTGTTAATTGTTGTGAGTAAAATTAATCTATCACCTGGTTCAATTTCCACAAAATTCACATTTAATTACTTCTACTTCCAATATTGTTACTTGGACATAACCAGTTAAATTATTTTAAACTAGAAGGAAGAAATTGTAAGGTTTAAACAGTAGAATAGACTAGTTTAACCTTACTCTAGTGTGACTATTATATTCTTCTATTTGTTTCAATCATAAAACTACTGAAGTAAATATTGTACAAGGTAAGAGTTTTATCTATAAACTCATACAGGTATCAGTGAAATATCTTTTCTGAAATAAATAAAGAAACAGTCTACTATTCCACATTATCATCATACCATCTTTCTTATAATTTTACCCCTGCGCTGGAGTACGGTCTGGTAAAAACCCAGATGAGGAAAAACATAGTGGGTCTTTATTTTTCATCAAAGGATTCTATTACTGATAAACTAAAGCATTTACATCACTAAACCAGCTAAATCTTATATCATAACCTACAAACATATCATTTAACCATTCACAGTTATTAAAACAAAGACAGTTAAGTGACAAAACCTGCTTAAACTTTGGACAACAACAGCAATGGGAGGCCGTTCCTCCCTACCAACTCCTGGAGAGCGCTCAAACAGCGACTCCTCAGGACCCCCGAGCTTGCTCTGGTCTCCCTGGCTGGAACTAGGTGCAGCAATAGTCAATACCAGTCTTCAAACTCAGTATCAATCTGAACTTATCAGTGAGTTCTCCCCAGCTAACAAGCTGTAATAAACCAAGTTACTGCTGCATTCCTCTCAGAACAACTTCCTTACTATTTTTCCCTCTTTCCCCAAATGAATTTCCTGAATAGCATTCCACCTGAATGTTTCTTCTCTGGAAAATATCTGAGCCCCCTCAGCTCTATTCATTGGGTACTTTTAAAAGATTGCCTAGGTCTTTCTGGGTTAGTTGTCAATTAATGAGCCACCTGCTCTGATCCCACTTTCTTGGGGGATCATGACCCCAAATATAGGGAAGTTGCCACCTGCAACTTAGGAAGTGTTTGAGGATGCTGCCACTTGTCTTTTTCCCTCCACCTAGTTCCATCCACCAGTTTGACCAGTAACCTCTTTTTAACAGCTCTCCCATGCTGTTGTCTCCACAATTTATTTATTAATAATAAAATATTCTGAATTACATTCCACTTCTGTTGACTCTGCTGAGTCATCAATTCCTACTTAGCATTTAAATTAACATAATGTCTCAGGAATATAATTAAAAAAATTAACATTATTTACAAAATTGGGGTATGTGACAGTCTTCATGGGTTCTTGTGCTTCCTGTTGACTCCTTTTGTTGTGACCAAATACCTCTTTTTCATTGTTTTTCTTTGAAATTTGTTCTTGTCATTTATCTCATTTTTGTTTTATCATTAATGCATTATCCTTCTTAGTCTTAGTGTCTTGCTTGGCTTGTGTTTGCTGCTTGCTGTAGGGTCTGAGAGTTTGTAGGGTCTTTTATTGCATTTTCATTGCATTTATAGTGAAAATACAACAAAAAAATATCTTTGAATGTTTATTACATCATGCATGTGCATTTATTTGGTACTTGCATTAGGTTTTCTTAGATGAAATTAGTGTTCAGGATTTCATATAGGAAGGATTGCATTGGAATTTGAAAAGGAATGATTTTTTGTGCATTACATGTAGTGGAATACCCCATTTTTCATGTTTAAAAACAAAGTTGCACTTGGAATTGTTTTTTAGGTGTGCATATTTACTTCATTGATGAATCGTAACATCACTAGTTGCACGTTCATTACCCTTGAGTAATCACAAACATTAAAATTAACACTTAAATTAAAATTGATTACATGATTTTATTATTTAGGGGTGCACCAACAAGATCAGGTTGTGGTGTCTTGGAATAGGGTGTCGTGAGTAAATTTTTCCAAGACTATGAAACAAAACAATTAGGTGTTTGTCTAGGTGAGAAGTGAATCCTTGGTATAATTAGTGTTTTGAGGAGGCTCCTCTTACATGGGAGTTAAGCATGAGGAAACACACACGTTATTGGCGGGGGTATCCCCCTGCTACTTTATGTTAAGCGCTGGAGATATTTCCATGATCTTATTCGTATTTTGGGGCTTTTTAGGTACCTTCGATGCTTTCAAGATTCAGGCTTTGTTATCTTTCCCATATGGTATATCCCACTTGTGACTGTCCACCTGAGCATTGGTTATATTGGGGCGACCTTAGTTTCCTTACCTAGTTATCGTAGGGGGTATTTGCAGAGGTTATTTTGTGAGTGTCCTGGCCAGGTATGGGTCGGACAACACAATCACTATACAAATTCAAGATGAAGGCCACTATAATGGTTACACACCTCCACTTTTAGTGTATGGGAGCCTTAGTCCTCTGCTAGGAGAGAAATACCTATTGCATTCGGGAGCTCACTTATCCTCCCTCTCTGCTTGTTTGCATCTGACCTAGTTTTATTCAGGGGTGTGCTCTTTGTGTGCTAGTTGGATTTAGGGATCGTGATTATTTGAGTCTTAGTTATTTTGTGGAGTCACTGTGGATCCATTTTTAGCACATCATTGATCTCTCCTTGTGACCTTCCTCCTCCTCTTCAGAAGAGGATTAGACATTCTAGGAAACCTTTTTCACATTGTGATTCACAAATGGTTCTCACCATGAGTATTACATCAGAGAGCCCATAGTTTCCTCCATATCCATCTTCTGGAATGGGGGGAGGAACAATATGGATACTTGAAACTTTGGATTATACTGACCCTCATGGGGCTAGTACTTCTCATACTACATGACCCCGGTTGTCCGATTTTACAACTGTCCATAGGAACTTCACCTCAAGAAGGTCGAGTGTTGAGACTCATCCTACTCCCTCTAGAACATGTTCTTCTGCATTCGGCATGATGAACATCACTACTACTATCTTGTCAACCATCGTTGGTCCTAATGCAAACCCTGGTGTTGGACTGGGGATCGCCACAACCCCTTACCTTGCGCAGAGATTTGCGAGTGGTCATATCCCGCCCTCTACTTCATTTGTGGGAAGTTTTTTGCTCCCCTCTTATGGGGGTGATATTGGATATGTGAGCGTTGAGGATACAACCTACATTCCATCTTACGTCCCATATTCCACCGCACATATTCTATAAAATGATTTTATTATGTTGAACCCTCCTTATATCCCCCATGGTCCCTTGGGAAGTGGTACTCCATTTAACTATGTTGTCCCCTCATTAGATAGTGCAATTGCATCTGGAGTTTATGCACCTCCTAATATGTCTGGGGATTAATCATTCTATTAATCCTATAACTATGGCTATATGGAACCTCCTTCTCAGGGAATACCTAGTTACCATATCCCCGTGCAGCCTTATATGGGTCATATGGGATTTGGTTATTATCCGACTTATCAAGGCTACGGCCTTTATCAAAATCAACCCTATGTGAACCACTCCTTTCAAGGGGCATGGAGCTAGATGATATAGCCTAGGCTTCCCTTTTTTCCTACCTTAAATTTTCCTAACATTTCAAAGTTGACCAATGATCTGGCATCTCATAGTCCAATTTGGTCGGTCGTTCCCACCAAACTTCCTTTGTACATTCTGAATTTTTAGGGAAAGAATGACAAGGACCTTGGAGATAATTAGACTACTTTCCACCTATGGTTCTCTTCTAATTCCATGAACATTGACTATGTTCGCTTACAATTGTTTCAACGCATTCTCATGGGTCCTACTGCAAATGGTATATAGAGCTTCCCAAGGGCACATATTGGACTTTTAATGACTTATCCATGACCTTTCTTAACCACTTCTAGCTGTCGGTATGCTATGATGGTGGCACGGAACTCTTGTCAACATTTCGGAAAGATAAGGCCACCCATATCTCTGATCATATCCAATACTGACGCAGACGAAAGAGGTTCATTAAGGCCAATGTTCCACCCAAGTTTTTGTTGGAATGGTTCCTTATGTATTTATTACCGTACATCATGAAGGATGTTTCAACATCTAGAGTGACTAATAAGGAACAAGCTATCTTTAGGTACCACCAATTGGATTTTATTTATGCTCAGTCAAGGCTTCTTTATGAGATTATCCCTGATGCACCCTAGTCTAACTTCAAGCCTAAGTTCAAACTTGGGTCTCATGTTGGTGGCATTGTTGTCTCCACGAGTACCAAAGTTGCACTAGACCGGGTTACAATTCAAATGAGAAATTTGTCTATTAACTATTCTATGAATGGATAGGCTATGACCTCATATGCTCCCACCCAGTCATGGGATGTGATTTTGGTGTATTCATCGGACCAAAAGAGAAACCAACACACCGAAAAGAATAAAAGAACGGGAAGAAACAATAAACAGGGTGGGAATAGGAAGGAGAATCAAAATGACAACAAGAACATAGATAATGTTGGGGGGGACAAGAAACCTAAGAGGAAGGTGAAATTCCCTTGCAAACTTTCTATGGGATACCATCTCACATACTTGTGCCCTTGTATTGAACATGCCTCAAATTTCATCCCACAGAGCCCATCTGTGTTGACTAACCCTTTTCCTCATAATCAAAAAATGGCTTCTAGCACCAGAAGTAGTTATAGTGGGCATCAAAACCTGTCGACCATGGAAGGCTATCATGGTTCCATCAACATGATGTTAGGTGCTAACATTGTGACTCTCCCACGAGATTATGGTCCATCAGAACCCAACATGGCTAAGGATATTGCAACTCCTCAAATTACTTTGCATATCTATAAGCCCAAAGCTATATATTCTATACCTAAGGGATTACTAAAGCGTTCGAGGCACAATACTAATTCTTGAGATTCCCAACATTATTCTATTGACGAGGATTTGGGCCAGACTCCTTGTGCATGTCAGCTCTAGAAGTTCTTCAGACTTGTTCTTCATAGAGGAGAGCATTGTTTCTACTCTTGGAGTAGTTGATCCTAATGCCTCCACTGTGGTTATATTTGAAACTCACGAGTTCTAGTTTCACTTGCCTTACCATGTGGATTTTCAATTCCATGTGGACTGTTTAAATAGCACTAGATTAAATGCATATTTGTTGATGAAAGAATTGTGACCTCTGTGGTGTCTATGTCTTATTGTAAAGGCCTTGGCTCACCTATGTTGTCCAAATCTATCACTATGCTGACCACGTTTGATGGACATTTGTTTAGGATGCATATAATTATTCCCTCCATTCAAGTCCAATTTGGGGGGAAGACCATGCCAATCGAAGTTGAGGTAGTTGATGCACCCCTAGACTACAATATTTTGCTGGGGCGGAACTATATTTATGCTATGAAATTTATCATATCATTTGTATTTTGAGTCATGTGCTTCCCTTTTGAGGACCGAATCAAGATCGATAAATTGTCATTCGATAATTCTATTTCATTTGCATCATTAGTACTTACTATCCTGGACATTGACAATTCTCATTCAGGAACTGATAATGTTGAATGTGTCGGAATGTATCTGTCATTGATGGGAACTTTTAATATTTTGGCACCAATTCTAGCTATTATTTCTACTCGTGGTTGTAATTCATCACCTTTGAGTTCGGTCCCATTTCACATTATGTATTTGGATGACCCTTGGACTCTTCCTTCTCTGAGCACTTCATATGAAGATGCTAGAACTGATATGATTGAAATTTCATTGTATGTAACAAATATTGCTTATCAAGTTATTCTTGATCCTACTGTGGACATTGGTCCTTCTTCTTCGCGAATGGAAGAGGAGGATATTCTTGCAATGCCTGTTCGGGATGTTGTGCCATCATGATTGCATGATTTCCTTGAATATATTTTTCCTTCAGATGAAGAGATTCTTGAGGCCATGACTAGTCCGAAACGGCCTTGGGAGGAGATGCATCATCAATCTTACTGCCTCTCGGAGCTTGAACGAGTTGAACGTGATGAATTTGGGACAACCTTAAGAATGAATTTTTGTCATCCCGTGATCCTATTATGCACTCATGGAATATGTGTCGAAGGGAACATGGAGAATATTTTTCCTACCATCCCAGTGGATCCTCGAGACCCTCCTCCCATTGACGATGAGACATATCTGAATACTTTGGTTCTCCACTCTCGGGAGAGAATAGATCATCCATCCCAATATGGATTTGTGTATGAAATAGGAAAACATTTTTCAATGATAAAATGATTGGTTGACCATTTAAAGTTTGAGGCAATACTTCAATTGTATCCCTCGCGCTTGAAATACTATGCTTGACCTTCAATCAAGGATAGTATCTTGTATATTAATGTATAGTTTGCATAGTTTGTTTTGGTTCCCTTATGGTGTTATGGGTTTGTTGACATGCTTCCTATGTTGTGGAAGATGTCGGTAGAGTATTCAATATACTTAGGATTTGTTGATGGTTCCAGTCGCCACACCCAGAACCTAGCTTCAGATACATAGGTCATCTATGCACCTGAGGGTCATTTGGTGTCTTCTGGAGGTGAGTGTCTTTGACCATCATCAAATATTTTTGTTGAGTATAGTGCCATGATTGAACTATTACGCAATGTCATTTCCAATGGTATTCGATATCTTGAAGTTTGACTTGAATTGAAGTTAGTTGTATCACAATTAAATGTCTTGTACCATGTCAAGGATCCTACATTATTGCAAAGGCTCTTAATGGTAAGATTGTTGGAGAAACAATTTGACTACATTACATACATTTTGCATACCTAGAATTTATAATCAGGTTGTTTATTTATATGCAAATTACATTTTAGTTTGGAATTTGTCACATCAATGAAGAAGTATGTACATTAAAATCATTCGCATTCAAACACGTGTAAATATATCAATCTGGTGACTATAATATTTTATTTCCAAATAGAGTTAAAAAATGGTGTCATAGTACAAAAATTGGTTTTAAGCCACCACAATACACAGCCAATACAAAATGTCTATCTAGGAATCTATGCATCTGGTCCTGGGTGATGATCATGATAACACACTACTACATTGGCCAACCTCCTAAACAGCCTAACCCATGGACAAGTTACCCCAACTACATGCCTATACATTGCCTCGAGCAAGTCCTTGACTTGCACCATTGGTATCTGGTGTGTTAATTGGGTAATGTTTCCATGTATGTTTTGCAACGTCGCCTCGGCATGAGCTTCGATCATATCATCCCCTCATACCCTCTGTCGATTTCGGGGGAAACCATATGGTTGTCGTGGACACACGTCTGTGCACATAAACTTTATGTCAATACTTGAAACCACCAAAAATATTTTTTTGATTTCCATGTATCAAATAACTCAAAAAACACAAATGGGATCTTACCTTTATCTCTATGTGCATACCCTCATGGTAGTGGCATGTCTGGATCTCCATGGAAGTCAATCCCTGCATAGGGATAGTCATCTATGGCGATTATCTATCGTCACCACTAGTGGAAGAAGTTAGGAGGGAAAGGAGTGGGTGCCCTACCTCCCCCTAACCTCCACATCACCCCCACCCAGTGTTTCTGGACTAGATCCTATATACTATGAGGAGGGACCTCAACTCTAGGGATGAGACTCAGTTCCCTCTCAAAATAGAAAGTGCTCATAATATCGTCATAAACAAACATTTTTATTCAACCCAGCTTGTAGTTAGTCAGTTACTATTTCATGTGCTCAACAATGATGTGCTATAGTCATATACCATAGGTCTCATGCACTCTACCGAGTAAAACATGAGAGGTCGTGATGATTGATGAAGTGATGCCAACCCCAATATTCTAGCCAATACTAGAACTGTCAATTTGAGACTGAGGCTCTAGATAGTGTTCATCGGGACTTGACTTCCTATAATTTTTAGTGTCAGGAATGTAGTATACAGTTATATAGGTTCAATGGTGAGTCCTCCACCTACTCTATGAGCCCATAGGTTCACTACCTCACATCGAAGGGATAGTCCTGTGATGAAGTAGATGTCATATATCTCTAGTATCAATGGCATCCCATATAACATGAACGCCTTTGTGTCTGGATCCCAGGAAACTACAAACATATGTAAGAGTCTTGGTTCGGCCCTCAAATCCCCGGGGTTCCAAAATTTGTATAAAACACACCTCCTTAAATCTTGTTGAGGATTTATGTCACCAAGAACTATCCTATCAACATATTCATGCTCGCTCTCTCCATTCTAGAACCATCCTACCAAGAAAAACAAAAAAAAAATATAGTTTTCCCCATTAATTTGGACATCCATGACCCTATACGTGATTGTTTCTTGTAAAATGTGTGTATATATGTGGGAAGGCTTTTCTTTTCCCATGTATATCCAGCCCTATATGCGGCTTGATGATATGTGACCTGCGTGGGTCAGGATTCCCATCTTTGGGAGATTCACACTTGAAAACTCACCACTAGAAATAAAAATTAATACATTGAATGCATAGAGAATGTGATTATGAGTTACCCAATATTTATGGCTATGGATTTCATGGCTCGTAGATCCTGGAATATTCGTTTGAAATTTCGAGGTCCAACCAGCTCCAAAAGCACTATTGTGGGTAAAACTAAATGGTATGGTAAAAACCTCATTTTTTACTATTTATTAAATATTTTTACCCACTTTGCCTATAGTTTGGATTTCTTGCTAACTATTTCCAGTTGTTTGGGATAATATTGTTGTGTATGAACTCTTTTTGGTGCAATTTCGCTGAGACTTTGGATCGTTCATGCCCATGGCTAGTATAACACTAAACTAGCATATAGGATAGGACCACTTTTTCCCTGCATTTTGCATTATCATATGACTATGTCACCTTCACCATAGGTATGAACCCACTTCTTAATGTCACATAACCATCATACTGCTACTAGAAGTGGCATTATGTAAGTGGTACAGATTTCCTAATCATGGGTGCCCTAGTTAGATCTCTCTTTGTCATTTGATACCCATGTTGAGTGTCCTCCCCTAGTTCTGGGAGTCCCTTGTAGTCTCGCCATTCCTTTGAGCAAGAAATTCATACTCTTTCTTAAAATTTATGTTGGCCATATCCTATAGGGACTCTTGTTTTGTATCAAGTTGTAACTGCATTTGCATGCATCCACTTCCTGTATAGAACTTTGCGTTGGATCCCTGTTTCATTTTTATAATCCATATAGCCCAAGACTGTCTCAATCCTAGCTAAGAAGAGCCTCTAATATATATTTTGAAAGTTGATTATCCCATACCCAGAGAAAACATTCCCCCTAGTATCCTTATCCTGCATGTGCTTCCTTGCATTTAGCATATGTATGTTCCACTGCTTGGAACTGGTTTTCTTTCCTGTGACACTCATTTCCTCCTTATTGTACTATAAACAATTGTATTATTTTCAATCTTTCCAATATGAAAAAGGCCAAAAAAATCATAAAACATAAAAATTTGAACGGGAAATGATATCACTTTCTATTGGCAGTTTTCATGTTGCCTTTGAAAAAAGCACAGTCCATGAGTCCATGAGTCCATTGGTTGGGTTACTAGTATAACCTTAGGATATGTACTCATTATTCTAAGTTTTCTCTACCGACTGGTTATGCTTTCAGTCCCTATGGAGCCTTTGTTGATGCCTCCTATGTCACAGAGTTGTCTCGGTTTTCATTTTGAGTCTATGCTTCCTATGAGTCTCTGTCTACCTTATTCTCTTGTTCGAAGGAATTTTTATCCCGAGTTTCCCATTCCTCGGTTATCGTGTCTCTACATGACGACCATTCCTGATACATTTGTTACTGGTTCATGAACATATTTTTTGTCCAAGTTATTCCAAATTATTCAGCGTTGTTTTGTACCTCATGTTGGTTGATGGGGAATTCCTTAATGCCCTCCTTCCAATGAATTCTATTACATCGACTTTAGATAATTTATCATGGCATAGGGATCTAGATTACATTGAGTGCCTTAAGACTTGCAGTCATCAGTGCAAAGTTCTGTCTCCATTGACAGTTGGGAATACATCAATGTCCCCTAATTGATGGATTCTCTCAAGTGTTTTACCTCAACATATCTATTCACACTTCTTTGATTGCACGATGTTCCTTGATTCCCATTATCATTACCGGTGGGATATCTGGCATAGGTTAACTATATACATCAATGACCTGTAATCAAAAGATGGTCCATCATGTTCGACTTCGAAACATTTATTCGCGTGATGGGACATGTACTCATAGCAATTTGTGTAGAAGACATCCAAGTTTGGTGGCATTCCATATATGCTACCTCCTTTATCGTTCCAGTATCTATGAGATTTCAGCTCTCATGACTAGAATCCAATGTACTCTCTGATGTATTCATTCAGTATGGAGACCTTATTTCATTGTATATTGTATGTGGTGATGATCACGCATGACATATGTCTATTATTCCTATTCATGGACATTGTACTATTATGTATCTGGGACTGTTATGTGTTTTCATTCATATGTAGAGATACACTATTGTATTATACTGATGAGTTGCTGGTTTTTTCCACTTGGGTCTTCATTACTCCACTCCTAGGACTATTATAATGTATTTCAACCATCGTGTATCCATATGAATTCACACATTAGTGGGCATCTGTTATAGCGTGATTTGCCACACATCATATATCATGCTTTTATGGCCTATCCATGTCCCTATGAAGACTCAGTGTAACGAACATAAATAAGAAAATAATTAAAAAATTTATAAGTTAGGTTAGTATGAAAGGAGGCGTCTCCTCATCATGAATGTCCAATCCATATCTAAGGCCAATACTTCATTATAATATTCATTATCTTATATATATAATTCTTATTTATCATCCAACATGATAGTCGGATTCGATTATTAAGTGATCAACCGAACTCGGTTGTTCCATTTGGTATTAGAGCAAAATCGCTCCTGCACTCTGAGCTCAGACTTAGCTCATCAACTCCTCGAGTGAGATCAGATTCGAATCCTCCCACCTGAGCTTGGTTTCGGCTCATCTCACATAACATCTTTTCTCCATTTCACTCATATCTCTCATGCTCATTCGTCGGCTGCCCCATCCGCTCCACCACTGTACTCACCATAGGCTGCTCCATCTCCAACTTCCACCCTGGCCTCCAGTTCCTTCTCCATCGTGTCCCTTTTGTCCACTCCTCACCTACATCCCAACATGCTCCCTCCACATTTTTTTTCCTGCCCTCCTCCATGCAACCATTCCCTGTCATATCCATCGTGACCCTCCTTCCAGCCACCACCCACACATCCTTTCCACGCTTCCGCTACATTTTCCTCAGCGTCCAACTTCCCACACTCTGCTCCAACTCTTACATGCCTCCATCCCCCATCATCCCCTCGTTGCATGCCACCATCCTTCCCTTCCCCGTCGCCTACCTCAAACTCTGCCCTTCCACCTACGAAACCTCCCTCATTAGCCCGCCTACCTGCTCCACGCTCCTCCTCGTTGCCAACCCTCGAATGCTCCTTCCATTCGGCTCTAGCCCATACGTCGTGTGCCCTTGCCTTCCACCAGAACCACTCTTGTACACTCCACCTCTCCTATTGGGCGACTTACAGCCACCAACCATCACCACGTCGTCGCTCGGCCTCCACCTCCAAGTCGTGCAAAAAACAAAACCAAAACAAATATATTATAAACAATATAATATAAAATAATATATTAATTTAAATATATTATACTATAATATAGTAATAATAATATATTTAATAAAAATCAAAATATTATATTTATTATAAAATAAATAATATTATAATATTTGTCAAAAAAAACTATATACAAAATATTATATAGTATATAAAAAATAAAAAATAATAATAATAATAATAATAATTAATTAATATATTATTATTCAAATTTCACCTCAAAAGCCAAAATAGCGTTCTACAAACATCCATGGCATCTTATAGTAAGTGTGACGAATTCATAAATCTCCTTGAAAAAATCCTTATGGATATGGATGAAATAAAGAAACATCTATTGACAGAATGTTTAAATAAAATGAAGATGGAGGTGAAAATCACGTAGAAGAATCCACCCAAGTTGATGTAAAAAAGGAAAATAGAGCAAGCCAGTATGTCATCCCCGATGAGAGTAATGGCATCAATCAATATAACATGCAATACAAAGATATAGCATACCCTAGTAATAAGGGAATTGACAATGAAATAATTGACAAAGAGAAGGATGATCATGACCAAGATTGTGATAAGAGACAAGCCAAACACACAAAGGACATATATCATCACAAAGATGACTATAAAGAACATCAAGGGAAGCAACTATAATATTTATCAGACACAAGATAAGACTGGTGTTCTTATGAGCACTATAAGCACAAGGAGCCCGTTCAAGGGAACTGACACAAAATATGTTGGGGATAACAACATGAAAATAGTTAAGGTCGTAGTGTTAGTTTAAGGTACGATTCTTTTCCCTTACTGTTAGTTTAATTTATATATTCAACATTATTTGGAATGGATTGGTTTTTGGTGTCATCATGTATGTTGTGGTCCACCCCAATTCATAGGAAATTTTCTCTGTAACATTCACCATAGTCCTATGCGGGAGGAAGGGTCTAACAAAAAAATGAAAACAATAGTCCTATGTGGTAGTCATGGAATAAGAAAAGGAAATAATTTCACTCAAATGGGTGAATATATGTACTAGGTTTATGGATGGTGTACTTGAGTTTTCATTTTCATATATAGGAATGAAGTGATGGTTTCTATGTAATTTTTCATTTGGGTTTTCTATAGGTACTATTAGGAATGGTGTTCATTATTGTTTGTTTAGTCTAGTTGTTCACAATTTGTTATTAATACAGTTGTCCTATTGTCTATTCATCGTTTTGCTTTATCACTATTGTGTAGATAGGGATTAGGTATAGGTTATATATTTTCATTATTTTTGGGATGTTTATATGACATATAACTTGTAACCTAAGTATAAAAGGCATGTATTATGTGGTGTTGTAGCAATTATATGTTAGATGCATAAATATTAGAAGACCTAATTGCGATGTAACTTAGATTGCAAGCAATATAACAATGCACAATACATCATAAGAGAAGTATAATATGGTCATGACACAACATTATGGCTTAGTCGCATTGTTATAGTGTGGATTACCATGTATCCTATAAGTGTTCCATCACATATATTAGCATTTCTAGAAATATAGGATTGTATGTGTGAGTGCCCACTTGTAATAACATAGGGGTCTATATGGTAGGACCCAATGAAATCCAAATACATTTAATCCCACAAATGCATGTGTGGCCAAGGTGATTGATCAAAACTAGTGTGGAAAATAATATATTAGTTGTTATACTTTATACATAACTTGGTTACAAGGATGGTTTTGTAAATATATGGTGAATGATTTCACTATATCATTTTGATGTGATGATCTCTATGACAAGAAATTATGCCTTCTAATTTATGAATATTAACATAAATTAAACTATCGTTTGTATGGTTTTCAAATCAAGATATATATTTTGCAGGCTTGTTGTCTTTCCATCTTTTGATTTACATCCTTTTAATATTCATCGATACACACATGGGGATGATTACAATACAACTCTATTAGCAAGGATAGGATCCACCACACTTTGATTAAAATGAACCAATTAGTGATAGACAACCATTTGAACCACCCGGAAAAATGTTTTTTCTTTAATCAAAACCTCTTTCAAAAATAAAATAACAATTTTTGGTAGAACTTTAATCCTTTTATCTTAAAGTAAGCAAGTGTTTACCAAAATTTTATTTTATCCTATGATAGTTATTTGTACACCTTGTCACTTATTAGAATCATAATTGCCCCTCATTTATGAGACATATAACTAATATTTCATGACTAATGAGATTCCATCAAGTGGTGTTCAAATGACAAATGATTGACACTTAATGGATGTGCAATTTAAAATTTGATGTCTAATGAACATCCATTAAAGGGAATTCATCAATGTCATTGGTATAAAAAATGTCAAAGTAATGTGAAGGGTGACTTTTAATAGATTTCCATCTCATGTGATAATTGTTTCTTGCACGACATTTAGGCCACATGAGGGACATCACTTAATTGATGTTCTTTCCATGTTTAAGCTAGGTGAAGGATGTGTAGGACACATGAATGACATCCCTTAAGTGATGTTTAGGAAACAAAGTTGGCAACTCTTAAGCATCATTTAGACCACATGAATATAGTATCTTAAGCGACATTGAAACCACATGCATGCCACATTTCTATGTAAAAGAGACTGTCATTGAGCATTCCCTAAGCATTTTCTATTGGATAATGCCAATTTCACTTAAGAGATGTTATAGAATTTGATGTTCAATCTTTATACCATGCAAAATCTATAGGAATCCTTTTGATCACTTCCCACCCACCTAGGTACTATCATAATTATTTGCATCAATTCATGTCCTTAAATAGATTTTAGCAATTAGCATTAGACATAAAAACTTGCTACTTTCTAACATTTAGACATAAAAATGCTACTTGCTCACATTTCAAGATGGGTGTAGATTTTTTTTGTAAATTACTCAAAAGCGTCGCATTTTTGACGACAACGTTGACTATATCCAACGAGGTTTCTATACAATCGACGATAAAGACATTGGATATTTTTCTAGAGTTGTGTTGGATATCCTTCATAAACCCAACTATAATACGATGGGGATGCTATACCACTGATGGAAAAAAAATTCGGTTATTTGACACCTTGGGTGGAATAGTTTGATGGTTAATCGACCAAGTTTCTGTTTCATTTTTTATGATTACATGTCGGTTATCTGACAACATGGGTGGAATAGTATGTCGGTTAATCAAAAGTATGTGTCGGAAATTCAACTGCATATTGTTGGATTTTTTCGTGGATCAATGGTCCTTACATGTCGGTTATTCGACAACTTGGGAGGAATAAGCTGTCGGTTAATCAACCAGTTATGTGTCAGAAATTTGACAACATATCATCGGATTTTTGACGTGGATCGATGGTCCTTACTTGTTGGTTATTCGATTAGTGGTTGTCGTATTGATGATGAATTGTTGTATCCGTCGGATATCCGATGAAATTTTACAGACGTTTAAAAATAAACAACCTTTTTAGATGTTAGATGGAGTCTTGTCGAATTCAGACAAATATGTCATCGGATGTTGGGTTGAAATTTACTTGTGTTTTAGTTTCCTCACAAAGTTGTCCATTTCTTCATCAGGTTCTTCCTTTAAATGTGAAGAGGAATATGAAGGTACATTCTTCTTATCAATTTCCTTATATGTTGCTTCTTTGGGAGTTGGATCCTCAACCCTCATTTCATAGCTGTGAGAATTCCATGCAAGTCATCCATTATATTTTTTCTTGAAATTCCTCATTTCTTCTATTGCACACTCTTCGGGGTTGAATATCATAGATAAGGTCCTTGATACCTTTGTACTATTACCTTTTCATCAACATATTCACCAAGTCATCTAATTGTATTCACTACTTCTTCAATTTTATGAAACTATGCAGCAATAGTTTCTTTGCATCTCCTTGAGAATTTTTTCTGAGTTTATCCCACATTTATTTTTCAATTTCAGAGTCCATTACTTTTACAAATTCAATCTATTGTATCCCACTCAGGCTTGCATTCATTGTACTTGCATTTTCTTCACTTCCTTTCTTCCTTTCTTAGTCTTTTGGTTCTTTGTATCCATTGACTGTACTCCTCTATACACCAAATCTTATTGCCATAAAGTAGGTTTTCACTCTTTTACTCCAAAAAGCATAATTTTGAACATTAAATAATGGAGCCTTGTTTGTAGAGAATCCTCCATGAGTAGCCATGTGTGTTCTTTAAGATATCCTTAAAGTTGGTTAGACTGGTATGAAGGCCTTCTCTGATACCAATTATTGAACATAATAGGGACATTGAGAGGACAAGGGTGGGGGTGAATTAGTGTCCTACACCTTACTTACTTTTTCTTTGATTCAATAACTCTATGAAATGCATTCATGCATTCATAAGAATTTGTTAACCATAGATATTAGCTTATCAACATACAACACACATGTAGTCAAAATATGTATATGAAATTCAATAATGAATTTGATAATAGAATCAATCACATCAAATTAGTGATCATTTATATCTTCTTGGTCAATCACAATTTTCCAGGTTATCCCTGATTTTCTTCTATTCCACCTGTTTATATTGTTTTTAAATAATGCTTTCCCCGATGCTTCTTCACTGCACCCACAAGCAATGGTTGTCTTAATGCTTATTTTATGCACCCGTAGGCAATTGTTGTCCCAAATCTTCGTTTCTACACCCATAAGAAATTGGTGTCCCAATGCTAATTCCTCTTATCCCATGAAGATTTATTCCCACAAAAAAAAATTCCTCACTGTTAAATTCTACCCACAAACATCTTATGCCCAATAAATCTATCAGTGGCTTTCTTGTCTGCAATCAAGTCTTCATTAAGAGTGCCTCTTAGATCTACCAATAAATATATGCCCTTTTTATTTACAAATTTCAGACTAGAACAACAAGATATTGATCTCACACTTATACACACCTTATCTTAGATCAATTATTTCCCCCATTAATTTGTTTAATCTTCACATCCACACACTTTTCACACTTAACAAATGTTGTGCATTTCATATTTATATTTATAGTTTCCCCCTTTATTATTTTTGTTTGTTGGGATGATTTAGTTATTTTAAGTTACAACATATTATATTTATTTTATATGGATCCAACCTAATTTTTCATTAGTTACATCATCATGGGGTTTCTGATTCACTACTTCATATAGACACATCATCATGGCTCCATAGCTGCACTCCAAAGCTTCGTGTGTTCTTCACTTAGATTTGACATTGACTTGTTAGCTTTAGCTAAGTGTTTGGTCTCAAATCCGATCATGGTCATGCATGTTGGTCATCTCTTTAACCTGTTTTGACATCAATGACAATATTGATTTCAACAACACGTATTGTGTTGGAGGGGAAGGCTAAAAATCTTGACAAGTCATCCATGCTCCCTAGAATGATATAAAAAAATAATTGGAGTCCCTCATCAACATGTAGGTTTTGTCTAGGGATAACATCATTGTTGGAGAAGACCTTAATTTGATTTTGAAATTGAATGTTGCAAAGAGGAAGCTAGCTCTAATTCATTGGATGATGGTTTGATTATTTGTCACATTTGTTTAAATCTCTCATGTTGACAGATTTTGAGACTCATAAGGTTGCCCCAACTTGGAGAAACTATCAAAGATGTAGGGTCATTATTCTATGAAGATTGGATCATTTTTTATGTGTGGAGAAGGCTTTGGGTGATACACCCAGTTACAAATATTGGGTAGGGTCAGGAATAATTAAGGAAACTTTATGCATTTTGATGTTTGCGTGTCACATCAAGTGGCAATTATTGCCATCAAGACGGACGTGACCAAAAAGTATGCCTCCAAAATATTTCATGCTTTTCAAATTAATGACAGCCATCTTTCTTAATGATGTCTAGTTTTCACTTCTATGATTTTAGTGGCGTTTGCGACAGCGTTGCACTACCTGTGACCTAGAGTCTTCCTGCGACACAGTTCCTTTGGTACGACAAACTAACTGTCTTCACATTCATTTTTATTTCTATGATGAACTCAAGGTCTGTGACACTTTTCTTCTTACTACGACGGGATTTTCTTTCGCAACAGCAAATTTCCTGTAGTTAAAAAATAAAAAAATTCTCTCTTTCTTTCTTCTTTTTTTCTCTCTTTCATTTCTCTTTTCTTCGACTTTTCTTTCTTTTTTCTTCTTTTTTTTGCGACCAATTCGTGGCTATCATCATACGGCTTCATCCAACTTCAATTTATCAATCCTCTGATTGGTGTTCCATCTAGCTTTTGTAATTGCACTGCACCTCCATTAGTGATATGAATTATACTGTACGGTCCAAGCCAATGTGTCTTTAACTTACCAGGATGCTTGAAAATTTGTTGTCATACATAAGAAAAAAGTCCTCCGACTTGAAACTGCTTGTTATTAATGTGTCAATCATGCCACATGTTTTTTATTTATTTTTCAACGTTTTGGTGATACACTACGACAAAACGTTCTTCTTCCATCTGGACAAGTTGCAACAGCATCTCCTTGATGACATGAACATCTATCATCTCTGTGATCACAACAATTGTTAGTCTTGGTATAATATACTCCATTGGCATCACAAATTTATTTCCATACACCAAGTGAAATGGAGTGTGGCCTATCAATTTTTTACAAGTCGTGCAATATGCCCATAATATTGTGGAAATTTTCTAATGCCAATCATCTCTTTGGGCATTACAAATCTTTGTCAATGCATTTTCCATAATCTTATTAAATTCTTTGACAACACCATTCGCTTGAGGGTGATATGGTATTGTCTTTGTTGAATTTGGAATTCCTTCGTCATTTCCTTAATCAACAGGTTGAAAATTGCATACCTTGATTCCTTATTAAAATATTTGGGAATCCAAATCTTGTCAGGACAATTTTAAATAGAAACTTTGTAGTAGTACAATCCTTTACTGTTGCTGCTTCGTCCCATCTTGTCAGGTAGTCGGTCGCAAAGATAATATAGCATGCACATGTTTACTTCCCTTTTGGACTGATAGGGCCCACAAAATCAACAGCCCATTTATCAAATGTCTGCAATGTTACTTGAGGTACCAATGGAATTTCATCCTGGCACGATGACTTTCTAGTTCTTTGGCAGATATCAAATCTGCTATAATAATCGTGGGCATCTGCATGCATGGTGGGCCACCACAATATTTCTTGCAAAATATTGTACATTGTATATTTTCCAGCTTAGTGGCATCCTGCGACACCTACATGTGCTTCATTTAATATCAACGGTTTCTCATGTTCTAAGACATAGCAGTGAAGAATCTCATCAGGACCCATCTTATACAATTGTCCTGTGATTAACTGGAAGTCTGCAGCTCACACAACCAATTGTTTCTTCTGTGCAGTAGTGAATTCAGCTGGCGCATAACCTGTACTCAAAAATTGTATGATATATCTATACTTATCATCAAACATGGTTATCGCAAATAGTTGCGCATCAGGGAGACTATCATCAAGGTTATCAGTCTCTTCACCACTGTTGATCCTTGAAAGATGGTCTAGCCTCAAGTTTAATCGACTGGGTTTAACAATTACTTCAAAATCAAATTCATGAAAAAGGAGAAGCCACCAGTAGATCTCCCCCCGCACCCCCCCACTGGCTTATTGACCAGGTATTTCAATGTAGAATGGTTTGTGTACATTTTAAAATGTCCACCCAATAAGTAGTGTCTAAATTTATACAAAGCATATACCATCGCTAATCATTATATTTCTGTCATGGTATAATTATTCTTTGTTGTAGATAATTTCCTACTAGTGAAGGCTATATGATGGTTAATCAGCCCTTCACCAGGCTATGTTATTACCACGTTGAGCGCGACAGATGATGTGTCAACATGTACATGGAAATATTTCTTCCATTCTGGAAATACAAGTATGGATGATGTAACCATATTGTTCTTCAACATGTCTAGACTCTTGTGGAAACTTTTTGTCCACTGCAACTTAACATCTTTCTTCAGTAACTTTTCCATCGGAGTAGTCACCCCTGCATATCCTTTGATAAAATTTATATAGTATCCTATGTGTCCCAATTTTGCACGTAGTTGTTTAACTATGGTTGGAAATGGTAGGCCCAAGGATGATCACAAATTTAGCAAGATCTGCCAACATTCCACCACGACAGACCTTATGGCTCAACAAAATTCTAAATGGGGCGCAAAAGATGCATTTCTTCAAATTTAGTGAAATTTGATACTAGCTATAGGGTTCCAACATCATCTAAGGCTCTCAATATGGTTCTTAATGATCCCAAATATTTTCCAATCATCGAAGTAGACTTCAAGAAATTTGTGAATAAAATATTTAAAAGAAACAACTACTATTCTGGAAAAAATAGCAGGAGAATTCTTAAGTCCAAAGGGCATTACCATATACTGAAAACAGCCCCACTCCGTCACAAAGGTGGTATTGTGTCTATCTTGATTTACGATGTGAATCTGGTGGTAGCTATAGAAACCATCAGTGAATGAATAAATCTCCTGACCCCCAATGTTCTCCAGTACCTCATCTATAAATGGAGTAAAAAATGAGTCATGCAAACAAGCATCGTTCAATTTTCGCAGGTCGACTAAAATTCTTACTTCACCCGTAGCCTTTTTGTCTTGTACTACAATTGGGTTGATCCATTCGAATTGTTCGATGACCTATATAGTACTTGCATATAACATTTGACCCAATTTTTTTTGACTTTATCTTTATACTATGGATTCAGTCGGTATGGTCACTTCTTGACCAGTTTTGCATCAGGCCTCAAAGGTATTTTCATCTCTCCTAGATCTCCAACAATCCCCTTCATCTCTGAAAATTTTGTAGGGAATAGATCCTGGAACTCATGCAATAAGTATGTGATATTTCCTATAGTCTCATCATCCCAATACTCTCTAATATTGGTGAACTTTGGATTTTCTGGTGAGCCAATAATAACTTTCTTAATTTTGAGTGGACTCAAGAATTTGTCGCTAGAAATACCAAGTCCTTCCACTCCATGCGTACCTTCATATTGTGGAATGTTTACATCGATCGATTCATCGTCATCAGGCTCTCTGTTATAGCTGAAAATGACACATATGTGTCTGTGACCACTTTCCCATGATTCTGTCGCATGTCGACACTTCATGAAAGTCACTGAAAAAACACCTAAATTGAAGGACCCATATCTTGAGTTTTGTAACTTCGTTTGACCTCATATTTTCATCAATGGAAAGGAATCTATGTTAGCTAAACATTTCTAGAAGACACTAAAGTCTGAAAATGGCCAGAAGTACCCTAAAGATGAGTTTTTTTTATGTGTACACAGGTTTCCTTAAGGAAACCCGCGTATGTACGCGACTTGCTATATATAATACTCGTGTACGCCTTAAATACGTGACTATATGCATTGCAACCCATGTATACCTCCTTGTGTACATGACTGTTGTCTCTACAACCCATGTATGCCTCCTGAAAATTTCAAAAAAATACATATTTTGAAATTCGGGTAGTTTGGGTAGTTATCCAACTGACTCCGTCAGTTGTAACTACTTTGTCTTCGACCCTAACTCTTCATAAAGCATAAATAGAGGTAGGGAGTTCCATGAGAGGAGACTTGAATCTTTGCATTGTTATGCTAGAGGATTTGGAGCACTCTTTTCCCACACCTTTGCCCTAGAAGCTTTCTCCTTGTGTTGCAGAGCTTGGAGGTAGAGTTCCTTGGAGAAGAGTAGCAGCAAAACCATATCAAGGTTTCGTGAGGTGTCGAACTTGGAGAGAAGGTATATTTGTACTTGTTTTCAACATTAATAAATATGTGATGTCCTTATTCTTCCCAAATCAATGTATCTTGTATATTGAATCTCTAATTATGATTATATGATGTTATATATTAGATTGTTTTTATGTTTCATTGAATATATTCTCTTTTCATATAGTTTATTTGGTTTGAGGAAGGTATAACTTGTTTTGCAGGTCTCTTGGGGAAGAGGAGCAGGTGAAGGGCTAGATAAATCTTGGACCAGCCTTCAGTTAATCAAGTGTGGACCTTTCTTATCTCTAAAAATTTCTTATATATGCTTTCTGAACATTATACATCCACCTTTCAACCCCAGTACGTTGATGGCCTCTTAAACCCTATCCATAGGAAAATTTCCTTTACAATAGAACTGGTGACTCCGCTAGGGATAGCCTTGTCTGTTTGGGGTTTCTAAGTATTTCTTTCAGTCTTTTGTAAGGTTTTAGGTCCTTCTTACAAGTTAGGAACACCTTTTGAGTTTGTTGGAACACCTTTCCTGCCTTCCTAGGTCAGTTTTTTATCCTTTTTGTGTTTTTTGTCATCCATACGTGACTTTCAGGATAAACAGTTGTGTGTTTGTGTTGTATACGTGACTTGCACTACCTGTAACCCACATGTCATACGTGACCTACCTTAAGGAAACCCGCGTATGCACCCGAATTTGTGTTCTTTCATCATTTTTTAGGGTTTTTGGGTGATTTGAGGGTTGTTTGTAGGGTCTTCAAGGGTCCTTTGAATGTGCATGACTCTTGAGAGGTTGTCTTATCTCTTTTAGGTGCGCTTTTTCTATCTTGTAACTCTCTTTCAATTCTTTGAACTTGTTTTTGTTGCTTCCCCCCCACCTCCTTCTTTGGCTTGACCTTGTTGGACAAGGTACTGAGCAACCTCTATTTGTAGGTTTAGATTGATACTTGGGACTTCTTGACCTTTGTTTATCTCAGTCTTATTGCTCAGTCTCTTGATTCCAAATTTGTTGACTTATTTACCTTTGTGAGCCTTCCTTTCAAGAGAGGTTATATCCAACTTTAGGGAAACCTAGGGTTTGTTTGTGGGGTGTAGAGTACTTGTCTATTTGCTTTGCTTACATTACTTGCTTGCATTAGTTGATAGGCTGTTTTTATTTTGCATTTATAAAAGAAAAATAAAAAACACATGTTTGCTTTATATCCATGTAGATTAGTTTTTTAGTCTAGATTTCATGGCATATCATTGTTTTTGAAAAATAAAAATAAAAAGAAATTGTTCTTTTGTGGCTTTCAATTTTCTGTTTGAAAAAGAAAGAGAATAGTTTTTTCTTTTTGCATTTCATTTCTCTTTTCTTATTCATTTTGTTTCAACTTTGAGTCAAAACACCACATAAGTTTCACGCCATTTTCCTCTGACTAAAAACATCATATGAAAATGAATGATATAATTTAAAAATTATTAGTAAGTTTTATTTTATAGGGTCATACACCAACTAGCTCAAGCTAGACTTGTGGGATAGGGAGTTTAAACTCCCCACAAATATTAAATTTTAGACGTAGTTGGCCAATCACTAGGTAAATCCTCTTCTATGTTGATTGTATCTAGGAAACTCCTCTCAAACGGGAGTTAAGCACGAGGCCGTGTGGAGATTTGGACTGAAGAGATAACCCTATGATTCCTTGTCAAAGCATAGACTAGGGTTTTTGCGCATATGGGGATTCTATCTTAGACAGGGTTTCGGGATTTGCTACCCTACCCATGTGTACGAACCAGGCTTACGACTATCCCCCCAGACTGTCAATATAGTTAAGGTAGCCTTTAGTCTCTTTGACATCTAGGGTTCATACACATGTACACCAGAAGGCTATTTATGGTTGACCTTGGATGGGCTTGGAAGGTAACCCCAGTAGAAGGTGTGGGAGGGAGGTGGGTGATTCCTCTAGTTGTGCCTAAGAACATCTATAGGGACACCAAGTAACTATTTATCAACTTTCTTTTGGAAAGCATATCTTATACCTATTTGTCTATTTGGCTTTAGTAATTTTTTAGTGAGTGCTGTGTGGTTTGACTGTACTTAGTTTTCCTTCAGGTGTGTGCTTTGTACTTTTGGTTGCTTGTTGACCTCAAAGTTTGTTTCATTGTTTGAAACTATGGATAACACCCCTTTGAAAACCAACCAAGAGATCCCCATGCTAGGAACTCCTTGTACTATTCCTCTCACAGGGAATGTTGGTGTTCCTTTGATGGCCACCTTGAATCTACCTGGATTCACCCTAGGGATACCGATGTGGTTGTTTTCCACTCCATTTGTCCTAAATGCTCCTGATGCTTCTCAAGTAAGAACCTTATATAAAAGGAATCAAAACATTTCTTCCCCTTCACCTGTATTTGATTCTCCTACTCCTTCTACCTCATGCGGTGAAAGTACTAATACTAGTAACCGACAGTCTAAAAGGAGTAAAAGAAGGAGGAATAAGAAGAAGGAACATAAGAAAAGGGGCACCCATTCAACCTCTGCAAGTCAAGTTGAACCTCACCACCCAGCCTCTGCAGTTCATGTTGTGGGCACCTATCCAACCTCTGCAGTTCATGTTGTGGGCACCTATCCAACCTTTGCAGTTCATGTTGGATCTAAGCACTCAACCTTTGCAAGTCAAGTTGATCTTCACCATCCATCCTCTGTTGATCATGCTTGTGGGATCCTTCCAACCTTTCCAGGTCATGTTGGATCCAGTCACTCAACCTCTATGGTTCATGCTGAGGGGACTCGTTCAACCTCTGATGTTCAAGTTGAACCTCCCCATCCAACCTATGCAAGTCATGTTGGATCCATCCACCCAGCCTCTAAATTTCATGCTGGGGGCACACACTCAACTGCTGCAAAGCATGTTGATCCTAACCATTCATCCTCTATTGTTCATGCTGGTGGTGCTCGTCCAACCTCTGCAAGTCATGTTGCACCCAGTCTCTCATGCTCTGCAAGTCTTGCTGGGGACAGTGTCTCAGCCTCTATGGTTCATGCTGAAGACAATCCATCAGCCACTAGGAGTCATGTTGACACTGTTGAAAAGACTACCCGTTCAAAACACAAGCCCAATTTTCCTTGTAATATATTTGAGGGAGACCACCTTACTTATAAATACCCTTCTATTGTAGAAGTTTGAATAGTTTGGTTTCATGGTCATCCCATTTTTTAACATCCTGAAGTTTTTCAACAACCAACCTCTCTTAGTCAGGTTGGACCTAGTCACCCAACCTCTGGTGGTCATGCTGGGGGAAAAGGAGATCATGTTGAGAGCAAGCAATCAAGCACTGTTAGTCATGTTGACACCGTTGAGAAAACTGGTCGTTTGAAGTGCAAACTTAAGTTCCCTTTTGAGCTATGCAAGGGAGTTCATCTTACTCACCAATGCCCTGCTATCGCAGAGGTACAAAGAGTGTGGTCCGAGACTCAAGAATTTGCTTCTCTTGAACAACCTATAATTTCTCAACAACCTACTCAACCTTTGGTTGATCAAGTGGTCAAACCAATCTCATCTTTGGTCAATCCCACTCTTCTTTCAGAGAGTGATCCTGATGTGATTGAACCAACATCAATTTTGGTCAATCCCACTCTCCCTTCGGAGAGTGACTTTCATGAAGCGGTTGAATCGGTTCCATTGTCGATTAATCCCACTCTCCCTTTGGAGAGTGAAGTGTCTGCTAGTCACATTTTCTTTACTACTAGTTCAGAACTTACTGAACAAGGGGGCACTGAATTTTCTTTGGATCAACCCCCGCCAAGCTCTCGGATTGCTTCCTTTGATTGGGATAGCCTAGTTGAGCCGCATCTTTCAAGATAAAGGTCAAAGTTGAACAATACACAATTTCTCATTGTATTGTTGATGAAGGAGCCTCATTTAGTATCTTTTCTACTCGTGCTTGGTGAGGCACAGGATCTCCTAGCCTTGTGTCAACTGCTAGTCAGTTACTTGCGTTTGATAGAAGAACTTGTATAGACTTGGGAATTATTTCTCAAACACCTATTACTTTGGGTGGGAAGACCGTCTTAGTTGACTTCATGGTGATAGAAGACCCCTTGGACTTCAATATGCTCCTCGGACATGATTATGTCTATGCCATGCAAGCTATGGTGTCAACATTTTTTTGTGTGATGTACTTTAATCATGGTGAAGAAATTGTCACTATTGATCCGTTGGATTTTCTTGATCCGTCTTCTAACCCAACTAGAGACCAGGTCTTTCCTTTATTGATTCACAGTGTTTTTATAGACACTACCCCACCATAGGTGAGCTATGTGGCCTCATGTCCTTTGCATTCAATTGCTACTGAGAAGCAGCCTCTGTTTTCATGCTTACCTTCTCGGGACATGGTCCTAGCAGTTGAATAGGTGAGTCATCCTATACAGACCATAGAGCTTGCTCTCCACTCTGTCGATCCATTTGAAATTTTAGACATGTGTCCCATCTCAAATGATCTCCCTCCTTCGGATGAAGTCTTCCTAGAGTCTTTGATACAATCTAATCTTCTATTGGATGTTAGTTCAATTGTGACTAATTCTAACCCTGATTTTCCTAGTAAGCCTGACCTTTCTTCTTATGTTGGTATTGTTGAGTCTTTTGACTCTCCCTTCAAACAGCATGTGACTGATCCTAATGAGTTTGATTTTTCATATGAATTTTTCAACTCCTATGATATTGAGTTTTTTCCTGCAGACTCTATCTCCCTTGTTGATTTTTGCTCTTCTTCTGAGGTTGATCTTACTGATTATAAACCCTTGAGCCTTGGTGCTATAGAATCTTATTCGTTCTATTCTTCCTTGACTTTCCCTTTTATAGAAGATAGAAAAGTCACATGTGTTTCTGCCAAAGTGACCCAAATCGGATCTTTTCTTATGAATATGATCCTGATGTTGTTGTTTCTTGGAGACATGATTCTTAGTTGGATTCACAATTTTTTACTAGCCTTGTCTTGTTGTTCAAGCTGTAATTTCATTTGCATGTGCCATGCTCACGCTTATGAGCATAATGTCGGCATCCACGCTTTTAGCTCGTTGTATAATCCCTCATCTTTGTTCTCATTGTCGCTAAGCCTTGTATCATTTTGCCTTTGCAACTTGACACCCTTTACCTAGAGGAGATGCTCCCCGAGTGTCCTTATCTTGCCTGCTTTCCTTGCATTATGCATAGGTATGTTCCTCACGCTTGGAACTAGTTTTTCTTGCCCCTGACACTCGTCTCCTCGCATTTAGATCATTCTTTCTGCTCTCCTTCGAGATCGTTAAAAACAGTAAGGAGGCCACAAGTTGAATTTTCCAGACTCGTTAAAACTTCACGGGAAATTTATTGAGTTTCTTTAGCCCCAGGTCTGACTCCTCAAAATAGACTTGACTGCTGAGTAAACTTGTCCATTCAAGCTCATTAAGAATATGTGAATGGGAATCCACATTGGTGGTAGGTTATCACTTTCTCAGACCATGTGTAATAATAAGAGAAAGGAACACTCTCTTTTCTTTGGAATTGAGAAGATTATTCTCAAGCATAGGTTTCTCACTTTTCAAGACCTGAGGGACTAAATTTACAAAAAAGGAATCCCTGGTATGAGCTTAGTTTTATCTTTTTCGTGCTCTAGACCAAAACATGAAAAATATTCTAAGTGTACTTTATGTCTTTGTCGTGCTCGTTAAACCCTAAAGAACAAAGCATCAATTTTATTGTTGTAAGCCCCATTTCTCATAATCAAATGGATCTTTCTGAGTGATATTGCCTTCCTTCACACTCGTAAAACTCAGCCTATATGTTGCTTTTGAAGGAGCGTTGGGTAGGTGGTAATTTAAACTTTTTCGTACCTTCCTGACTAAGTATGAAAAAGGTGCGCCTTACTTCTTCGAAAGCTAAGAGAGTTCTTCTGTGGTTTTTTTTATACTTTTCCGGCCTCAAGAGACTAAATTGTACGAAAAATCACCCCCCTGGAGTCTTTTTTGGAGTTTTCAGACTCTCTAAACTATGTAAACATCGTCGAGCATGTAGTAGTTCGATCTCGTAAAATCCACGAATCAGTGCTTTATCAAGCATTATTCTGTCTCTTCTTCGAGCTTTCCAAAAATGAAGAAGTTCCTGTGTTTTCTTTCTTGGACTCATTAAACCTTTACAAGAAAGAGGGGAAGGGAAGTTCATTCACATGTATTTTACATCATGATAGCAAGGCTTGTTTCCTTGAACAAAGCACCAGTTTTGAGTCTATCAACAGTTGGGTCCCAGTGTTTTGACCTTAATCTGATTCAGAGTTTTTTACTCCTCCCATTGGTTTCTTTTCCAATTATATGAGGAATTTGTCAATGTGTCCTACATTGTAGATTTGTGTCATTGGTCCTTTTGTGTCAAAAGCTTCCTAATTCACTTTTGTGTCGTGCTCACTGTTCAAGGATTAAACCTTTGTCAGACATTCTGCAATTGCCTTGACCTTTTGTGTCGGCTATTCCCTGGTATCAGTTCATTACATCATGTCTTAGGTGGTCCTTGTCATGAAATTCAGTACCAATTCCAGATCTTATTAGTCTTTGACTTACCTCGTGTTGGATGATGAAGGATGCCTTAATTCCTTCCTTCCAATGGATCTCTTCCTATCGACTACAACACCTCTTGCTCTGGGAATGAGATTTAGAGTTTTATGACAGTACCTTGGGGATTGCAGTCATCAGTGGCACTTTCCCTCGATATTGGGTAGTGGGAATACCTTAATGTCTCCTACTCGATGGATTCTTCAAGTTTTCGACTTCAATTACTTGTATTCACACTTGTTAGAATGTACTAGGTACCTTGGGGACCATTTTCATTAATGGTGGTTTCCCTTGCGTTTGTTAACGGTTCTCACTATTGACCAGTAATCAAACGGTTTCCTCCATGTTCAACTTCAGCTCCTTTATTCGCATGGTTAGGATTTGTACCTTTTGGGCGGTTTGTATTGAATACCTTGGGCCAACAGTAGAATCATCATCTTTTGCTATTTCCCAAGTTACGCAAGACATTCTCACACTTCATATGACATTTTTCTGAGACATAGATCCACCTTGTATTTTTATGGCTATGATCGATTGTTGAGCATGGATCCACCTTGTTCATTTGTGGCCATGACTCTTTTAGATTTGATATGGTGCATTTTTGCATATTGATCAACCATGATAGTTTCATCAGTTATACATATGTTGGATCCTCCTGTATCTGTATGGCGATGATTTGTATATCGACTTGTATGTCCCAGAGATCAGTTTTTGTCTGACATTTATCTCTTTTTTAGGTACCTTCATTCAAGCCTTTTGATCTTGGATTCTCTGTACTCTCCATACTCAGTTGTTTCCTTTATAATGTATTTCAGCTATCGTCTTCCCCTCTAACCTCATACATTAGGGGGCATATGTTATAGCTGAAAATGACACATCTCTGCTTGTGACCACTTTCCCATGATTATGTCGCATGTTGACACTTCCATGACGACACTTCATGAAAGTCACTGAAAAAACACCTAACTTGAAGGACCCATATCTTGAGTTTTGTAACTCCATTTGACCTCGTCTCTACACTGTTGGAAAGGTATCTATGTTAGATAAAACTTTCCATAATACACCAAAGTATAAAATGCCCAGAAGTACTCTAAAAATGAGTTTTTTTTTATGTGTATGCAGGTTTCCTTAAGGAAACCCACGTATGTACGCAAATTGCTATATATAATACTCGTGTACTCCTTAAATACGTGACTATCTGCATTGCAACCTACATATACCTCCTTGTGTATGCGACTGTTGTCTCTGCAACCCACATATGCCTCCTGAAAATTTCAAAAAATACGTATTTTGAAATTCAGGTAGTTTGGGTAGTTATGTAACTAACTCCTTCAGTTGTAACTACTTTTTCTTCGACCCTAACACTTCATAAAGCATATAAATAGAGGTAGGGAGGTCCATGAGAGGAGACTTGAATCTTTGTATTGTTATGCTGGAGGATTTGGAGCTCTCTTTTCCCACACCTTTTCCCTAAAATATTTCTCCTTGTGTTGCAGAGCTTGGAGGCTGAGTTCCTTGGAGAAGAGAAGCAACAGAACCAGATCAAGATTTCATGAGGTGCCGAACTTGGAGAGAAGGTATATTTGTACTTGTTTTCAAGATTAATAAATATGTGATGTCCTTATTCTTCCCAAATCAATGTGTCTTGTATATTGAATCTCCGATTATGATTATATGATGTTATATATTAGATTATGTTTTTATGTTTCATTGAATGTAATATCTGTCCATATAGTCTATTTGGTTTGAGGAATTTATAACTTGTTTTGCAGGTCTCTTAGGGAAGAGGAGCAGGAGAATGGCTAGAGAAAGCTTGGGCCATCCTTTAGTTAATCAGGTGTGGACCTTTCTTATCTCTAAAACTTGCTTATATATGTTTGTTGAGCATTATACATCCAATTTTCAACCCCAGTATGTTTATGGACTCTTAAACCCTAGCCATAGGAAACTTTCCTTTACAACACTCTCCCATCACATTGTATCATTCCATCCAATGGTGGATTTTCACGTTGTTCTGGTTGAAATTTGTCATCGCGACATGGATATCTTCGAATAACTTTGCTTTCATCAATTGTAATGCAGCATCAATGGAAGGGTGGTCATCTATGAACTCAAATGTATGCATGAAGCTAGTAGCTAACTCCTCTAATTCCATAGTTCATCATTGCAACTCAATTGATGTATACCAACTCCTTGGTAACATTTGTTGATGTATATGTAAATTCAGAATGTATTCACTTGTATATTTCATGTATTGTACCTCGATCTTTTGTAATGAAATTGAGTCATGTCATGCCCTGATGTTCCTATCGGAAGGTTCTATAATGTAAACAAGTCATGTGAAGTCATTGTGGGTAACCCTCCTATTGTTCAAGGGTTAAAGTCCCCGCATATCCAGGGCCCTAGTGTTATTAAACTCTCCTAGATAGGTTGGCCCTAGTGAGTTATTGTCAAGTCAGGAATTAGTATAAATAGAGAGTGAGCCTCTCTATTTATCACACACTCACACACACTCAGTTGTAGCACATAGCTGAGAGAGAAGAAGTTGTTGGGGCTAGAAAGAAAGAGGCTATTTCTATCGGGAGATCATCTTACTGTTTTGGGATTTTACTTTTGGTGTTGATTCTATCTCTGAGGAAGTTGCGAGGTTTTCTCCATTTATGGTTTCCCCAAGGAAAAACATTGTGTTCATTGTCTCTTGTGTTTGATTGTTGTTCTTGTTATTCTCTCAATTAAAAATCCTAACATAATGCTAGCTTGAATGATAAAATCTAACATGGTATCAAAGCTAACCTAAGAAGAAGACATTGTGCAGTTGCGGGAACTAGGGCTTCCTACTTTTTGGATCTCTCTCCATATATTTTCAACAAGAGAAGGTTGGGCTGACTCCCCTCCCTAGGGCACATCTTTCTGTCAAAATAGAATCTAATTCTGAGTTTTTTCAGTTTTGGACCCGACACTTCTGCCGAAAATTAGGGTTTTCCACAAAAGTGGAAATTTTGAGTGAGCCCAGGCCTGGATTGATCTCCTCCTCAAAATCGAAGTTTAGAGATCAATATCAAAGCATTTGGTTGGACAGAACTCTGAGAAAGTCAAACCCTAATCTGCTCCTGAACCAGCACTACAGAAATTTAGCTCCAAATCCAGATCTGACATCTTGACCTGGTAAGATCTAAATCTTTTGTATTTCCATTTGAGGTTCTCAGTTAATATGTCTCATCATACCAAGCTTGATGAAAATCTTGAGGGAGATGATAACTTCCGAGCCTAGAAGTATAGGATCTCCCTGGTCCTGGAAGAAAAAGAGTTAGACTCCTATATCAATGAGGAGGTTCTAGTTCCAGAGGGAGATGAGGCTAGGGACTTACACAAGAATAAATTGGTCATGGCTAAAAAGATTATTGCTGATTCAATCAAGGATCACCTCATACCACAGATGTCCTCCCTAAATACACCTAAAGCTATGTTTGATTCCCTGACCAAACTGTTTGAAGGGAAGAACATAAACTGGAAGATGGCATTGAGAAACCAACTGAAGAATGTAAAGATCCAGAATGCAGAGACCATCCAATCTTACTTTACAAGGGTCTCTTAGATCAAGGAACAGCTGGAAGCAGTAGATGAAGAAGTGGAGAATGCGGAGACTGTGATGACCACCTTGAATGGTCTCCCTAGATCATGGGACTCCTTTATTCAAGGGATATGTTCCAGAAAGAAGCTAGTCAAATTCAGTAGAATATGGGAAAAATGCTCTCAAGAAGAAGCTCGGATAGTAGCTCGAGAAGAAAAGATGGGAAGTGAAGATCAAGCTCTCACAGTTCACTCCAAGAAAAGCAAAAGAAGTTCTCATCACTCCAGAGGTAAGCATTTCCATAAAAATAACACTAGAAAATATTTGTCTAGAATCAGATGTTATACATGTGATGAAGTAGGACACTTTTCAAAAGATTGTCCTAAAAGACAAAATAAGAAAAAGGGAAACAAGAGAAGACATCATGCTCATGCTACAAAGGATTAAACCTTCAACAAAGAGAATCAGACAAGAAAGTGATGAAGAATATGTCTTGATTTCCGCTCTCACGGGAAACATCACACATGGAAGCAATGATTGGCTTATAGACAGTGGCACTTCCAAACATATGACAGGATTCAAAGAGTCCTTTGTGAAACTATCAGAACATGAATCACCCCACAAGGTGAAACTTGGAGATGACTACCAGTATCCAATAAAATGTAGTGGGGAATCCTCCTATAAACTAGACTCTGGAAAGTCTATGAAGATGCAAGATGTATTATTTATACCAGAACTAAAGAAGAGCCTCCTCTCCATATATGCATTAGATACAAAAGGCATGAGAGTTGCATTTATAGATGGCCAAGTTATCATGTGGCCAAAGGGAAAAACTATTAATGATGCAGTAGCGATTGGGGAACAAGAGGGAGGTCTATACAAATTGAAGGGCCATCCAGAGCAAGATTTGGTCCATTACACAGTAGAGCCAAATGAACTTTGGCATAGAAATATTGCACATGTGGATTACAGAGCACTACCACTTGCAATCAAAGTTGTTGAAGGTCTTCCAGAAATTCATGCAAAACATGATGGAGTCTGCAAAGGATGTGTGAAAGGAAAGAACACAAAGAAGACATTTCCAAGTAGCGAGAGCAAGGTAAAAGGAATCTTGGAAATCATTCACTCTGATGTATGCAGTCCAATTTCATCCAGTTCTTTAAGCAGGTATGTATACTATGTTTCCTTTATTGATGATTTTTCTAGGAAGACATGGATATATTTTATGAAGAACAAAGATGAAGTTTTTAGCAAGTTCAAGGAATTCAAATCCTTGATCAAGAACCACACTAAAAATAAGATCAAGACCTTTTGATTAGATAATGGCAGAGAATTCACATCAAATGAATTCAAAGAGTTATGCAAAGATTCAAGGATTAAGAGGGATTTATCCACTCCATATAATCCACAACATAATGGGGTTGCAGAAAGGAAGAATAGAACGATCATGGAAGCTGCAAGGGCTATGCTTCCAATGATCAAGATCTTCCCATGCATCTATGGGCAGAAGCTGCCAAAACAGCGGTGTTTGTACAGAATTGTACTCCACACAGAGTACTCAAGAACAAGACACCTGAAGAAGTATTTTTTGGCAAGAAACCAGAAGTCACCATATCAGAATATTCGGTTGTCCAGTGTACATACACATTCCAAAAGAAAAGAGGACAAAGTTAGATCCTTTGGGAAAGAAGGGTATATTTGTGGGATACTCTGAAAGCTCTAAGGCTTACAGAATATACTTCCTAGGATTCAAGAAGATTGACATCAGCAGGGATGTAACATTTGATGAAGACTCGGCTTACAACAAATCCAGAAAGAGGCCTACTGAAGAACTTGAAGAAACAGAAGCACCCACAATTCATGACACAACCATGAATGAAGAATATCAAGAAGAAGATCGAGAATTTGAAGAACTTCAAGAACCTGTAGATCCACCTCAGGAGAAAAATCCTCACAAGAGGAAACCTGCTTGGGTACGAGAAGCTATCGAAGGTGCAGAAAGATATGGGGCTCTATAAGAGAATCACAGAGAAAGAAAGAGGACTGGGTCCTACTCCGGGTATGTATATTTATTATGTGACTTTATCAATAAAGAACCTTCCAACTATGAAGAAGCGGCAGAAAGGAAAGAATGGAAGGATGATATTATTAAAGAGTATCAATCGATCATGAAGAATGATGTTTGGGATGTTGTCCCAAGACCAGAGGGGAAGTCTATTGTAACTTCCAAATGGATCTACAAGATCAAGCATGCTGCAGATGGCAGCATAGAGAAATATAAAGAAAGATTCCTGGCTCGTGGCTTCTCACAGAAAGAAGGAATATATTATGAAGAAACATTTGCACCTGTAGCGAGATACACTTCCATCAAATCAGTACTTGCTCTGGTTGCAGTGATGAAATGGAAGATACACCAAATGGATGTCAAGACTGTTTTCTTGAATGGTGTAGTGGGAGAGGAAGTGTATGTAGAGAATCCACTCGGTTTTGAGACACATGACATGGATCCTCATGTGTGTAGATTGAAGAAATCCTTGTATGGTTTGAAACAGGCACACAGGACATGGTACAGCAGAATTGACAGCTTTCTATCCAATTTAGGCTTTACCAAAAGTAAAGAAGATTCCAACCTTTACTACAAGGTTGAAGATGGCAACCCAGTGATACTCCTACTGTATGTAGATGATCTGTTTGTAACAGGTATAGATGGGTTGATTGTTGATACGAAGAGGAAGCTTGCTTCCAAATTCGAAATCAAGGACTTGGGTATGATGCATTATTTTCTAGGCATGGAGGTGTGGCAAAATGCAGATGGAATTTCCCTGGGGAAAGGAAAATATACAGTAGAGATCCTGAAGAGATTTGGGATGATGGAATACAAGGCCATGACCACACCTATGGCATCAAACCTGAAGCTATTGAGTGATGCTTCATTAAATTCGGTTGATGCTACGATGTATCGTCAGATGATTGGGTCCCTGATGTACCTGATGAACACAAGACTAGATATTTGCTTTGCTGTGAACACCTTGAGCCAATTCCTGACAGATCCAAGACATGTTCACTTGACTGTTACAAAGCATATTCTGAGATACCTAAGAGGTATAGTTGATTATGGGCTCAAGTATGAGGCAAATCAGAAGATTAACCTAGAGGGTTATGTTGATTCAGATTGGGCAGGTAGTGCCATCGATAGGAAGAGCACTTTAGGGTGTTGCTTCAGTATGGGATCAGGTGTGATCTCATGGTTTAGCAGGAAGCAATCCTGTGTGGAACTAAGTATAGCTAAAGCAGAGTACATCGTAGCTTGTTTAGCTAGTTGTGAGGCAATATGGCTAAGGAAGCTACTATCTGATTTATTTGATCTCCAATTGGATGCTACTTGTATATATTGCAACAACCAGAGTTGTGTGAAGTTGTCAGAGAACCTGGTGTTCCATGACAAGTCGAAGCATATCAAGATCAAGTATCACTATACCAGGGATATGGTTCAGAGAGGAGCAGTGAATCTTTAGTATGTTGTGACGGACAAACAGATAGCTGATGTGTTGACGAAGCCATTGGCCAGAGTAAAGTTTGAGTACTTCAGCGATAATCTTGGTGTTCTATAGATCGAGGTTTCCCCCAAGGGGAAGAGACGAGTCCATGAGCCATTCTGACATGGTGAGAGGATTGGTTCCTTCCATGGTCAGATGTAAGGGATAAGCCATTATGTCATGGTGAGAGGATTGGTTCCTTCCATGTCAGATGTGAGTGTTGACCATTCTGATGTGACTATAGGATTGGTTCCTACATGATCAGATATAAGGGTTGTTTCCATTCTCTGAATGGAGGTACCTGGTCAGTTACCAGGAATACTCAGTCTAGGACTAAGGGCCATTCTGATATGACAGTGGGATGTAGTCTCACATGATCAGATATAAGTGCAGGGCCATTCTGATGTGATTGAGGGATATGATCCCACTTGATCAGATATAAGGGTTGTTGCCATTCTCTAGATGGAGGCACCTGGTCAGTTACCAGGAACCCTCAGTCTGGGACTGAGAGCCTTTCTTATGAGTCAAGGTCAAATGTGTTAGGGTTAACCTTGACTTGAGATCGAGTCAAAGGTGGTTAGGTATAGCACATGGTTTGGTCACATGGTTTGTTGTAGCCCATGGTATTGTCCCATGGTATTGCATGTGTTAACCTTGACTCGGGATTGAGTCAAAGGTGGTTAGGTCTAGCACATGGTTTGGGCACATGGTTTGGCCACATGGTTTGTTGTAGCCCATGGTATTGTCCCATGGTATTGCATGTGTTAACCTTGACTCTGGATTGAGTCAAAGGTGGTTAGGTCTAGCACATGGTTTGGGCACATGGTTTGTTGTATCCCATGGTATTGTCCCATGGTATTGCATGTGATTAAGCCTTTATAAGGCTTGAGGAGGCTCCATTGTAATTGTATTGGATGTGGGCATTGTATTGTACTAGAAGAGAGACTATGAGAGCGTGAAGAGGAAGTGTGGCGGTTTTGCTGCAGGGTGTATCCCTTCATCTTTCTGGACTGCAATAAAAGGACTGGAAAATTTCTTTGTGAACGTAGCCCATCGTTTGGGTGAACCACGTTATATCTGTGTCTCTCTGTACTGTTTTAATTTGTTTTGCATCTTGTTTATTGATTTAACTGTATATCTGTTATTGCTCTGCGGTCCTATTTTTCTAACAATTGGTATCAGAGCCAAAAGGTCTATTTGGTTTGTAAACTCGCAGGAAAGAAGGGTTCCTGGTTCGAGTGGGAGCAATGGCGGAAGAAGGAAAGTTTAGGGTCGATAAATTTAACAGCCAAAACTATCAGTTATGGAAGATGCAAATGGAGGATTTTCTGTACCAAAAAAATCTGTACCTGCCATTGGGCGGAAAAGAAAAACAGCCAGCGGCTATGAAGGATGAAGAATGGGAGGTTCTTGACAGAAAGGCACTAGGAAAAATACGGTTGTGCCTGGCTTCGTCGGTGGCCTTCAATATTTTGAAAGAAATAACAACAGAGGGTGTGATGAGCGCATTGAGTAAGCTCTATGAAAAACCCTTGGCTTCTAACAAGGTATTTTTAATGAAGCGTTTATTTAATATGAAGATGTCGGAAAGTGGATCTGTTGCTGACCATTTAAATGAGTTTAATACACTTACCAGTCAGTTAAGTTCTGTAAAAGTGAACTTTGATGATAAGGTTAGGGCTCTTCTAATCTTGTGCTCATTGCCAGAAAGCTGGAATAGCTTGGTCATGGCTGTAAGTAACTATGTCCCTTGTTCAAACACTCTTAAGTTTGATGATGTTGTTAATGTTATTCTTAGTGAGGAAATGCGAAGGAAAAGCACAGGTGAGACATCAGGTAATGCGTTGACCATGGAGAGTAGAGGGAGACAAAATGAGAGAGGAAGGAGCCCAGGAAATCGTGGCAAGTCTAAAAAGGGAAGATCCAAGTCCAGATTTGGAAAATAGAATGCTGGAACTGCGGTAAGAAAGGACATCTAAAGAAAGACTGTAGAGCACCAAATAAGAAAGGTGAGAGGTAGCAAGAGACTACCCAGGAAGCTAATGTAGCAGGTGATGTGTTACAAGATGCTTTGATTCTTGCATTAGATAATACTAGTGATTACTGGGTAGTAGATTCAGGGGCTTCATGTCATGCTACACCCCATAGGAAATTATTTTATGATTATGTTCAAGGTGATTTTGGGCATGTGTTATTGGGGGATGATGAACCATGTAAAATTGTTGGAAAGGGTAAGGTACGGATCAAACTAAATAATGGAAATTACTGGTTGCTAAAGGATGTAAGGCACATTCCTGCTATGAAAACAAATCTGATCTCAACAGGGCAGTTGTGAGATGGTGTTTGTTTGTCTACGTTTGGAGAAACGTGGTGGAAGGTTACTAAAGGATCAATGGTAATTGCAAAAGGAGATAGGATAGGTACATTATATTTATGTCCTCATAACACTAATTATTCTATTTATGTAGCTTCCACAAAAACAAGTGCAGCGTTGTGGCATCATAGGCTTGGCCACATGAGTGAGAAGGGGATGCAGATTCTCCACTCAAGGAAACTGTTTCCAGATATGAAGCAGGTAAGTTTGGAATTTTGTGAGAACTGTGTTTATGGAAAACAGAAGAGAGTTAGATTTCTCAAGGTTGGGAAACAAAAGAAGAGTGAAAAGTTAGAGCTTGTCCATACAGATGTATGGGGACCAACTCAGGTACAATATCTTGGTGGATCTCGTTATTATGTTAGTTTTATTGATGATGCAACTAGAAAAACTTGGGTTTATTGCATTAGACATAAATCTGATGTGTTTGATACTTTTAAGAAGTGGAAAGATTTGGCTGAGAATGAGACAGGAAAAAGATTGAAATGTCTCAGATCTAATAATGGAGGCGAGTACTGCAGTAAGGAGTTTGACAGTTACTGTTCACACAATGGTATTTGCAGAGAGAAGACAGTCCCTGGAACACCCCAAGAAAATGGCGTGTCAGAAAGGATGAACAGAATGATCATGGAGCGTGCAAGGTGTATGAGATTGCATGCAGGGTTGCCCTTACAGTTTTGGGGCTGATGCTGTAAACACTGTTGTTTATTTAATAAACAGAGGGCCATAAGTGCTTTGGATGGTGGAATTCCAGAGGAGGCATGGACAGGTAAACAGGTAAAATACTCATTTCTGAGAACTTTTGGTTGTGAAGCATTTGTCCATATTGATAAAGATGATAGAACAAAGCTTGAGATTAAATCCAAGAAATGTACCTTTATTGGATACGGGGTTGATGATTTTGGTTATCGCTTATGGGATCTTAAAAATCGCAAAATCATTAGAATTAGAGATGTAGTATTCAATGAAAAGGTCATGTACAAAGATCAGTTGCAGGGAAAGAAAGAAGAAAAGGAAAACACAGAGTACACAATGCTTGATGAAATCAAAGAAAATGAAGTTCCAAAAGCACCAGAAAATCAAGAGCAGCAGCAGGTACCTGAAACTCCTGCAACTGTAAGAAGCTATACCAGGTTAATTAGACCCCCTGAACGATTATCTCCTTCACTATATTATTTATTGATGACTGATTCTCGTGAGCCAGAATGTTTTGAAGAAGTAATGCAGGTAGAAACTAGAAAGAAGTGGGAGCAAGGCATGGATGAGGAGATGGACTCATTGGTAAGAAACCAGACTTGGGATCTGGTTAAGTTGCCTGCAGGAAAAAGGGTATTGCAGAATAAATGGGTTTACAGGTTGAAGGAATAAGATGGAGGAAAGAAGCGGTACAAGGCTAGACTTGTTGTAAAGGGGTTTGCACAAAAGAAAGGTATAGACTTTGATGAAATATTTTCTCATGTTGTTAAAATTACTTCAATTAGAACTATTTTAAGTTTAGTGGCGATAGAAGATTTTCATCTTGAACAATTAGATGTAAAAATGGCCTTTCTCCATGGGGATTTGGAGGAACATATTTCTATGCAGCAGCCACAAGGGTATGAGGTCAAAGGGAAGGAGAATTTGGTTTGCAGGTTGAAGAAGAGCTTGTATGGCCTGAAGCAAGCTCCAAGGCAGTGGTATTTAAAATTTGATAAGTTTATGACAGAACAAGGTTATGATAGATGTCATTCTGACCACTATGTTTATTTCAAGAGGCTAGATAACGGAAGATATATTATCTTGTTATTGTATGTGGATGACATGCTTGTTGCAGGGTCTAACATGCATGATATAAATGTGCTCAAAATAAAACTAGCTAAATCATTTGCGATGAAGGATTTGGGTGCTGCAAAGCAAATCCTGGTGATAAAGACAGCAGGAGGAGCACCACAGGGTATGTGTTCACTGTAGGTGGAACAGCAGTAAGTTGGATTTCAAAACTACAACAGGTTGTTGCACTTTCAACAACGGAAGCAGAGTATGTTGCTACTACAAAGGCTAGTAAGGAGATGATTTGGTTGCAGAGGTTCATGGAAGAATTGGGTAAGAAACAGGAGAATAGTAGGTTGTACAGTGACAGCCAGAGTGCCATTCATCTTGCAAAAAACTTAGTCTTTCATTCAAGGACTAAACATATAGAACTCAAATACCACTTCATAAGATCTGTTTAGATGAAGAACTGTTAAAACTGGAAAAGATTCACACTAGCCAGAATCCTGCAGACATGTTGACAAAGGGAGTAACCAGAGAGAAACTGAGTTCCTGCTTGGTTTCTGTTGGCCTTAAAGCATGAAGGTGAAAAGAAGAAATTTTCCAAGTCCAAGGTCCAGCAAGTGCAGCAGCGGTAGAGCTGTTGTGATTAGTCACCATGAAGGCACATGAAAAAAATGTAATGGAGCGGTTTGCATGTAAATGGGCATATGGTTGTAAGACCTGGTAAGGCATGCATACCCCTGGTAACTCACCGGTAAATTCGGGAGATAGACCTAGGTGATAGGGGGGTGTATGTAAGATTCCTCAGTAAATACTTGAGGGGAGTTGGTGATTACTCCAAGTCAAGTTTAAATGGGGGATTGTTAGGGTTAACCTTGACTTGAGATCGACTCAAAGGTGGTTAGGTCTAGCACATGGTTTGGGCACATGGTTTGTTGTATCCCATGGTATTGTCCCATGGTATTGCATGTGATTAAGCCTTTATAAGGCTTGAGGAGGCTCCATTGTAATTGTACTGGATGTGGGCATTGTATTGTACTGGAAGAGAAACTGTGAGAGCGTGAAGAGGAAGTGCAACGGTTTTGCTGCAGGGTGTATCCCTTCATCTTTTTGGACTGCAATAAAAGGACTGGAAAATTTCTTTGTGGACGTAGCCCATCATTTGGATGAACCACGTTATATCTGTGTCTCTCTGTACTATTTTAATTTGTTTTGCATCTTGTTTATTGATTTAACTATATATCTGTTATTGCTTTGCGGTCCTGTTTTTCTAACAAAATGTAAGTGCAGTTCCTTTCCACAGATGGTAGTAGGTGTGTCCTACTAGGCTGGTGGATGTGAGTGTTGTGCATTTTCACAGATGATAGTAGTTGTGTCTTATCGTGTTGGTGAATGTAAGTGTTGTGCCTTTCTGACGAGTTAAGGTCAGATGTAATTGCAGTGCCTTTCCACAGATGATAGTAGTTGTGTCCTATCATGCTAGTGGATGTGAGTGTTGTTCCTTTTCACAGATGATAGTAGTTGTGTCCTATCATGCTGGTGAATGTAAGTGTTGTGCCTTTTTTACATGGTGTTGGATGTGTTCCTCTCATGGTCAGATGTGAGTGCTGGCCATTCTAACTTAGGGTCAGATATAAGCGCTGAAGAAGACCTACAATGAGGCTAGGCCTACAACCAGCATGAAAAAGGGTTGGTTCTATAGAACTTTATGTGATGAGAAGAATCATGAGATAGCACCTATGATGATGACCCAGTGATGATCCAGATCGAGTGATGATTCAGATCTAGTGATGATGTCTTCGATATGATCCAGATCAAATGATGATCCAGATTTAGTGACGATGTCCCCATGATGATCCATATCGAGTGATGATCTAGATCTAGTGATGATGATCCAGATCAAGTGATGATCTAGATCCAATATGAAGATGACTTGAAGATGCAGATGATGAGATGATCCAGAGAAGAAGACCAGTGCTGACAAATTGTGTCAAGAGAATACCTTCCTAGTTAAGAGGGAGTGTTGATGTATATGTAACTTTGAAATGTATTCACTTGTATATTTCATGTATTGTACCCCGATGTTTTGTAATGTAATTGAGTCATGTCATGCCCTGATGTTCCTATCAGGAAGTTCTATAATGTAAATAAGTCATGTCAAGTCATTGTGGGTAATCCTCCTATTGTTCAAGGGTTAAAGTCCCTGCAGTTCCAGGGACCTAGGGTTATTAGACTCTCCTAGAGAAGTTGGCCCTAGTGAGTTATTATCAAGTTGAGAATCAGTATAAATAGAGAGTGAGCCTGTCTATTTATCACATACTCACTCACACTCAGTTGTAGCACATAGCTGAGAGAGAAGAAGTTGATGGGGCTAGAAAGAAAGAGGTTGTTGCTGTCGGGAGATCATCTTACTGTTTTGGGGTTTTAATTTTGGTGTTGATTCTATCTCTGAGGAAGTTGTGGAGTTTCTCCATTTATGGTTTCCCCGAGGAAAAGCATTGTGTTCATTGTCTCTTGTGTTTGATTGTTGTGCTTGTTATTCTCTTAGTTAAAGATCCTAACATAATGCTAGCTTGAATGATAAAATCTAACATCATTTCTAGTGTTTGTATGAAGTGATGAACCCACTCTTATCATGGGTATTCCTACCATGTCGTGAGAAAATACACAATATGCTTGAAAAGATCTATGAGTCATGTATACTTACAACTAGTATAATTGATCTCTTCTCCAAATCTAATCTCTAACAATCTTTTGCATTGCACCCATTCCAAAATTGATTGTTTATGTGTACCCCACCATCCGGAAGGTGTAGCTTTCAGCACAAAATCCCAAGTGAACAATCGTTGTGATTCTGTAACCTTCACTTCAAACTCTGTTAGAAAAGGTGCAAGGTTAGGTAAAACTTAGTATCTAGGTAGTTCCCTTGCCTCCAATCCTACCCGTACCACATACATTATGATTCTTGTGCATTTCCTAATAGATACTTCATGCATTCGATTCTGTCAATTTTCTAATGCTTCACCTGAATCACATGTACAAGAGCTAACACTATGCCAACTCATATTTCCTTCAGTTGTTGGATCTATATAATCATCTCATGCAGATGTGATATTATATATATGGTCGAGGTAGTCACATTGTCCTTCATTGTACACTGGTTTGACATATATGTGTCCTTCTAGTGGATCAATTGGCTCGAACACCTGTATCTCTGAATCTTCAAAAGATAAGACTATTCTCTTAAAATTTATGATGGTCTAGTTGTTTATCACCCATACGATCCCCAAAAGTGCAAGATATGGATTTGTATCATCAACAACATCGATCACTTCAAAATTTGCATATGTTCTAAAGCCTCTACTTCAACAGATACCTGAGTCAATCGACCAATAGGTATGACCTTTGACTGATTTGTTATCATGAGTTGAATGGGAGACCAATCAAGACACAATTTTCCCATGCTTTCCCATGTGTTTCTTGTCAAAACATTGACATCAAATCCTAGGTCTAAAATGATATAATCGATATCATAATCACCTGTTTTCACAATTCTTAGCTTGTGGACGGTTTTTAATATCTAATTTCCCACATGGTGAATTCTGATGTATGGTTGAAGATCGTCCTACGTTTCTTCTATTAAAGTTGTTGATTCTGCGACAACATCTTTATCGTGAATCAGCGATAAGAAACTTTTGAAAAATTCTTTAAATTTATTGTTACACTGTATCCGAGTGTAATCAGGTAGCCTGTATCTGAGTTAAGGAGGAAGATGTTCCATCTTCAAAATAATAATGTATAAATAATTAATATACGAATGGATGCTTGATTACAATGGATATGGCCACCTTAAATATGGCTTGGCCATCAAATATTGAAGAGAGATTTCTCTTCATAACTATATTTAATAATTAATTACTATTACTAATGGTTATAACCTATTTATTTACTATTTTATTGTTGTAACATTCCCTTCCCCTTAGGAAATATTTGTCCTCAAAGCTGAGTTTTCTCATGCAATATTTTATTCTGTCTCTGCGTTGCACTGATGAATTGAGAGATGTAATTTTGATTACGAACATTGCTTCATTTTGATTATTTTCTCTTGGAATTTGCATTAAGTATGAACTTGGTGAAGTTTTGTTTACGCTTTTTCCACTTGTGTGATTGTTTCTTTTAACTATTTTTGCCATCGATTGAATAGACTCGATATACATGATGACCTTAACTATTTTCATGTTTTTATTCCCAACATATTTTGTGTTAGTTCCCTTGAACAAGCTCTCTATGCTTATAATGCTCATAAGAACAGCAGTCTCATCTTGTGTCTAATATATGTTACAATTTATTTTCCTTTATTTTCTTTATAGAAGTCCTTGTGATAACTTATCTCCTTCGTCCATATTTTATTATGATTTTGTTTTGATTAAACAAAGCCATACGTAGGAGTAAAATGGTGGGTGTGGAACTACATTCAAGTATTTTCAAATCTCGATGTTTTGATCTCTACTCTGAGATCATCTTCAGGAGACCAATCAAAGCTTCAATTGGTCTCCTAAAGATGATCTCAGAGTAGAGATCGAAACGTTGAGATTTGAAAATACCTGAATGTAGTTCCACACCCACCACTATGATTTTATTGTCAATGCATTGATCATCATTATTGTTAGCAACATTGGATTGCCCCTTATCACAATCTTGGTTAGGATCATCTTTCTCCTTGTCAAATATTTTGTTGTCATTTTCTTCATTACTAGGGTATGTTATATCTTTGTCTTGCATAATATCTTGATTGATGTCGTTACTCTCTTCGGGAATGACATAATGGTCTATTGTATCTTCGTCTTTTAAATTATCTTCGGTGGCTTGTTCTACATTATTTTCACATCCATCTTCAATTCCTTTAAATTTTTTGTCAATTGATTTCTTTATTTCATCTATGTCCTTTAAGGATTTTCTCAAGGAGATTCATGAATTCTTCACTATAAGATTCCATGGATGTTGTACAAGGGATTTTTTGGATTATGGATTGAAATGAGAGACAATTTATTGTCTTTAATGATTAAAAAGATTAAAAAAAACTATAATTATAATAATTATTCGAAATAATATTATTATATTATGAATTTTATTTTTATTATAAGGTTGCGTAATGGAATAAAAGGGGGTAAATATTATAACAATAATAATTATTATTATTAAGAATAATAATAAATTTTTATTATATTACAATGATTTGTTTTGACATGGATTTTGTAGGGTTTATGAGTTATGGAAGGCAGGAGGATGGACTAGATGTGGCTGACGACAGGTGACAACAAGAAAGCGAGCCGGTGGTTACTGCGTGTAGAAGGTTGTACGAAAGGAGCGCTCAAAATGTGAGCCTGTGGAAGACCTAGGGACGTTGATGGAATGGGGAGATGGTAGAAACAGAAGGCAAAGTGTTGGTGACGAATGTGCGTGGAGAAAAGGGGAATGTAGAGCGGTGTGTCAGATGGAGAGGAGCATTAGGGATGGAAGTATATGGGGAATGGGGCATGTAGGATTGGAAGGAAGTGAGTGTGAAGAGGAGATAGGTGTAGAGTATTTTTCAAATGTTAGAATAATCAACCTATAGTTAGCTACCTTAGACATTAATTAATCCAGTTTTTGTCTTATTTGCCTAGTTTCCATATTCCACCTTATGCAAGTTGTCCTCCACACATCCATAGTGGTCAAACTTGCTAAATTTGAGTCATGGAGTGCTTGGGAAACCTCTTGGAATCAAATATGCTTTATTCCTGACCTCCCTAGCATATGTCTTCTTTTTCTGCTTTATTGCCTGCTTTTTCTGAGTTTTAAGGCAATTGGGAAAGTTTGACTAGCTGAAGTTAACTTGTTTTTTGTCCTCATCATCCTCCACTCTTTTCTCCTATGAAAAGAATGTATGATTTGTCCTTCCACCATCTATTATCTTTCCTAATTGATTTTTCCAATTCGTGAGCTCCTAGACAGTTTTGGAAACTGCTTTATGCACCTATGGGGGATTTGCTTAGCTTTAGTAAGCCTGCTTTTGACCAAATTCGAATGGAATCCTTATGCATTCGAATATATCATGTAATTATTTATTTTGGTAGCCTATGACTTCACAGGTTTGGCTATTGTACACTTATTCAATACAAATTAGTGTTCTGCTCCATATTCAATCTCCTTTTGTGAGTAATTTGCATGTGTAATTGGCAATTATTGTGAGTGTAATTGTTCTAACACTTGGGTTCAATTTCCACATGGTATAAAATCCTTTTTAGATCGATTTATCTCCTTCCAATTTGTATTGCAGGTTTGACATCATTGACTGGGAGCATTCTGCTGACTGAAGGGACAATTTCTGAGCTATGGATCAATCTCAGAAGATCATCTTGACTCCATTTAAGTTATTTGAATGGAAAGCAGAGATGGAGATACTGTTGAGAGTGAAAGGCCTCTACAGAGTGACTATGGCAACAGAAGCAGAGCCCAATGCAGCTGCAGAGAATATTAAATGGCACAACAGGAGGGATGAGGCCTATGGTCTCATGTGTCTGAGCATATCCAGAGACCTCCTTTTCCATCTTGATGGATTGACATCACCGAATGAAGTATGGGAGAAGCTTGTTGATATTTTTGGTAAGACATATGAGATGAGGGGACATCAAATTGAAAATTAATTTATCTCCCTGAGTCCCAATAGATTTGAATCCCTGCAACTCTATTTTTCCAAGTTCAAAGCACTTGTTTTGCAGCTAAAACAATGTGGGATCGAAAAGAAGGATGAACAACTGGTTTTGGACATACTCTCGAAGCTTGGCCCTGACTATTCAATGTTTGTATCGACCTTCTATGCCACAAAGTTTACAGCTCGAGCCTGGAAAATGCCTAGCCTTGCAGATTTCATGGAATCTCTCACACAAGAACAAGATAAAATGGTGATGATGGGCACCATCAAACCATCCAAAGACCAAGCTCTGGTTGTTGGAGATTCAAGGGTGGATTCAAAAAGCAAGAAGAAAGCTAAAAATCCACCTGAGCAAAAGAGAGAAAAGAACAAGTCTCCAGAGGAGCCTCAAGGTTCCAAGAAGAACCCCCAAAAGAAGAAGAATAAAGGAGAAATGAGAAAGTGCGCATACTACATTAAGGGAAATCATTCTGAAAGATCCTGGATGAAGAAGAAAATAGACCTGCTGACCCAAATCCTAGAGAAGAATGGCATCTCCCTTCTAGACAGCTCAAAGAAGAGGGAAGGAGGATCAAATTCAGAAGATAGAGAGAGAGTTCATGCATTGGTTGCTGGCACATCAAGCTCACCTAGTTTCATCATTGATTCTGGAGCTTCAAGACATATGGTTTCGACCAAGGAGGAATTCACCTCACTTGACATGTCGAAAGGTCCACCAATAGTACTGGGAGATGACTCTCTCACTGAAATTTTGGGCAAAGGGAGGATTGATCTTGACCATGGTAAGTTTAGCAATGTGTTGTATGTTCCAGGTCTTACCTCTAACCTCTTATCAGTGTATCAGATGACCCACACAGGGTCTCTAAAGAAGGTCATATTCTCCCCTGATGAAGTTGATATCACAGAGATCTCAAGTGGTAAAGTCAATGCAAAAGGAGTTGCAAATCACACTTCGAAGGTATACATGTTCTCACACTTCCTACCCTACTCAAACCCATCTACTCTTCTGATTCATGCTAATGAGGCAAGCAAGCTTTGGCATGAAATATTTGGCCACCTCAATTACAAGTATCTTTCTAATCTTAGTGAAAAATAAATGGTCATAGGGTTACCAAAGATTAAGTTTTCCAAAGGAGTCTGTCAAGGTTGCATCTTAGGAAAACACCCAGAGCATAAATTTGAGAAAGCTAGTCATGAGAGAACCTATGCACCTCTTGAGTTGATCCATAGTGATGTTACTGGCCCATTTCCTCATATGTCAATGAGTCAGGCCAAATATGCATTTACATTCATAGATGACTTTTCTAGGTATTGTTGGGTTTACTTCCTGAAACACAAGTCTGAAGTTTTTGGCCTCTTCAAAGTCTTTAAGGCTTTGGTTGAAAACTAGTCTAGGAGGAAACTCAAGGTCCTCAGATCTGACAATGGTGGTGAGTATGTCAAGTCTGAGCTCATTCAATATTGCGCATATGCAAGTATTCAGATGCAACATTCTATCCCTTACACACCATAGCAGAATGGTGTTGCTGAGAGGAAGAACAGATCACTGAAAGAGATGGAAACCTGCATGATGGAGGCTAAGACTTTGCCACCAAAGTTTTGGGCTGAAGCTATAAACTATGCAGCCTATATCCAGAATAGGGTACCTCATAAACAGCTTGATGGTATGACTCCTTTCGAATCATGGAGTGGGAACAAGCCAGATGTGACCCATTTCAGGATTTTTGGCTCAAGGGCTTGGGCTAGAATTCCAACAGAAAAGAGGAAGGCTTTGCAGCCCCAAATCCAAGAGTGTCTATTTGTTGGGTACTCTGAAGATTCAAAAGGGTACAATCTGATCAATTTGAGCACAAACAAATCCTTCATTGAAAGGTGTGTTCAGTTTCAAGAAGAGCCCCTAGCAGCAGTGGAAGTTGGAGAATCCTCTTCACCACCAGAACCTCTAAATGTAAGTGAAGAGAGAGTTGAACATGCTGATTCTGATATGTCTGATAATGATGATTTAATTGTAGATCCTAACATTCCTACAAGACCAAAATGGGCAGCCAATACCATTCACGCAGCTGGAGAACTAGCTGGAAATCCTAATGATCCTAGGAGGACTAGATCTCAGTTTGAGAGTGCTCTGTGCATGAAAGATCTTATGTTTGCAGAGAAATGATATCTGATGATTGAATCAGACCCACATACATATGAAGATGTAGCAAATGATCCAATATGGAAAACAGCCATGGAAGAAGAGTTCAGCTCACTCCAGAAGAGCAACACTTGGGAGCTGGTTGATCTTCCCCCAAGGAGGAAGCTAGTTCAGTGTAAGTGGGTGTACAAAACCAAATTTGCTGCTGATGGTTCACCTCTGAAGTAAAAATCCATATTGGTAGCCAAGGGCTACTCACATGTACATGGAATAGACTACAATGAGACATTTGCACCAGTGGCAAAGATGGACTCCATCAGGCTAGCCTTAGCCATTGCAGCTTCAAAGCAGTGGGAGGTACACCACATGGATGTGAAGTGTGCTTTCCTGAATGGAGATCTCACTGAAGATATTTACATGCATCAGCCTCAAGGATTTTCTACTGACCCATCTCTTGTGTGCAGGCTAAAGAATTCATTGTATGGGCTTAAGCAAGCCCCCAGGGCTTGGTATGCCAAGATTGATAGCTTTCTGCTATCATTGAATTTTGTTCGGTGCAAGTCAGATCCAAATTTATATTTGAAGCTGATTCATGGTTCATTAATTATCATTGTTTTGTATGTTGATGACCTTCTCATTACAGGAATCTCAAAGGATGAAATTGCCTCCTTGAAGGATGCAATGAACCATGCCTTCTCAATGACTGATTTGGGCTTATTGAGCCAATTCTTGGGGCTCGAGATTGCTCAAACCAAAGAAGGAATCAAAGTACATCAGTCCAAGTATGCCTTGGATTTGCTTAAAAAATTCAATATGAAGGATTGCAAGCCAAGCAAGACTCATTTCCTTTCAGGAGTTAAGCTTGAAGAAGCTGATTCTTCACCTATGGTAAACAATACACTGTATAGGCAATTGAATGGATGTTTGTTGTATCTAACACATACTAGACCTGATATTTATTATGCAGTAAGTGTGGCTTCAAGATACATGCATCAGCCTCATGAGATCCATTGGAGAGAAGCCAAAAGGATCCTTAACTTTGTTCAGGGAACAAGGACTCATGGGATCTTCTACAAAGCTAAATCTGATCTTGATTTGATTGGGTTTACTGACAGTGATTGGGTAGGTAACAGCACATATCAAAAGTCAACATCAAGATATGTGTTCATGCTTTATGAAGGGCCAATCAACTTGTCAAGGAAGAAACAGAGTGCCATTGCACTCTCATCTACAGAAGCTGAGTACAGAGGAGTTGTAAATGCAGCAACTCAATGTTTATGGTTGCAGGGGTTACTTGGAGAGTGTGGCTTTGAATCGAAATAATCAACTACTATCTATTGTGATAATCATAGTACCATTCGAATATACAATGATCCAATTCAGAAGTAGAGAACCAAACACATTGAGATCCATATGCACTACATCAGACAGCTTGTGCATGATGGCACCATTCACCTACTCTTTTGTTCATCTTCAGAACAAGTAGAAGATATCTTCACCAAAGTTTTTTGTGAGAAGACATTCAGCAATCTCAAATCACTACTGGGGATTTCTGATCATGCTGTGAAGCATGAGTGATGACAAGATTTCCAAATTTTGTTTTACTGTCCATGTTTAAGGGAGGATTTTTCCCACTGGGTTTTTGCCTCTTTCCTTGGTTAAATGGACATGTAGTATGTAAAGGGTGACTAATCCTTGTTGCTAGGTCCTATAATTTTCTGATATTTTACTCATAAGTCAGGCTTAATAGGGGGTGTTAGAATAATCAACCCATAATTAGCTACCTTAGACATTAATTAATCCAATTTTTGTCTTATTTGCCTAGTTTCCATATTCCACCTTATGCAAGTTGTCCTCCACACATCCATAGTTGTCAAAATTGCTAAATTTGAGTCATGGAGTGCTTGGGAAACCTCTTGGAATCAAATCTGCTTTATTCCTGACCTCCCTAGCACATGTCTGTTTTTTTTGCTTTATTGCCTGCTTTTTCTGAGTTTTAAGGCAATTGGGAAAGTTTGACTAGGTGAAGTTAACTTGTTTTTTTCCTCATAATTATCCACTCTTTTCTCCTATGAAAATCATGTATGAGTTGTCCTTCCACCATCTATTAGCTTTCCTAATTGATTTTTCCAATTCGTGAGCTCCTAGACAGTTTTGGAAACTGCTTTATGCACCTATGGGGGATTTGCTTAGATTTAGTAATCCTGCTTTTGACCAAATTTGAATGGCATCCTTATGCATTCGAATCTCTCATGTAATTATTTATTATGGCATCCTATGACTTCACAGGGTTGGCTATTGTACACTTATTCAATACAGATTAGTGTTCTGCTCCATATTCAGTCTCCTTTTGTGAGTAATTTGCATGTGTAATTGGCAATTGTTGTGAGTGTAATTTTTCTAACACCTGGGTTCAATTTCCACAGAAAGGGAGTGTAGTGGAGAGAGGAACGTGAAATGGGGAGAGAGACATGTGAGGAGAGAAACTGGGCCGATGTGATGGAGGGATGGATTCGTAGGGCGGGAAGAAGAAGGGAAGTAGGATAAATGATGCGAGAGGTGGGGATCTTAGTAGGAGTGGAGGGAAAGAAATGGGCGCGAGGAATACGGATGGGGAAAGTGCAGTTGCGCGGGATACTGTAGGTGAAGGGACAAGTATGGACAAGTGGGGCAGCGAGAGGAGGGAGGAGTGAAGTAGAGAACGAGTGAGGGAGATGGGGGAAGAGGTGAGTGAGAAAAGGTTAAGAAATGAGTGTGCGAGAATGAGTGAATGGAGAGAATAAGGAGCAGCGGGGTGAATTGGAAGCCAATGAGCTAAATTCGAGCTAAGAGTAGGAGAAGTGAATCCACTATGATACCAATGTTACATCGTATCTAAGTGTAATTAGGTATCTTGTATCCGTGTTAAGGAGGAATATGTTCCATCTTCAGAATAATAATGTATAAATAATTAATATATGAATAGATGCTTGATTACAATGGATATGGTTATCTTAAATATGGCTTGGCCATCAAATACTAAAGAGGAATTTATATTCATAAATATATTTGATAATTAATTACTATTACTAATGGTTATAACATATTTATTTACTATTTTATTGTTATAACATTTACTAACCTTTCTGGTCGGTTGCTTTTGAAATAGTTGAAAATTCTTCAAGTTTACTAACCTTTCTGATCGGTTTATTTTGAAATAGTTGATCAAATATTTCCCTTGCTTGTCCTCTTGGTAATATGGGAGCATACTTTGAATCTTGAGTCCTGTTGACGAATTCTGGTCGGGAATCCAAGAATACTTTCTTTTCTCTCTAAACTTCCAATGGTAGTTTCCTTATTGTTACGGTCGCACCTGTGGTTGTTCATGTTGTGCATTTGGTATGCTCTAGTCGTAGCACCTCCTCTTGTCACTACAACAATGTTTGCTTCTCTCGAATCAACATAAATAATATGGATGTTCTTGTTAGGATTCAGGTTGGTATTCTGCAGGGGAATATTATTTATTGTATTCTTGGCATGCCACTTAGAAATCAATTGAGGGAAGTCCTCAACGGTGTGGTCAATAGCTGTACAATACAAACATTCCTTCGCGGGACACGCATAATCCCAAGCGAAATGTCATGGTTTTCCACAGCTATAACATATGATTTGTCCTCTTCCACAGCCAAATCCTCCTCCTCCTTTTTGTTGTCCTAAGCCCCAAAAATTTCCACCCCCTAGATTGAGGGTAGTGTTGTTGCATTGGATATCGATTCTGTTGATATTGGGCTTAAGGATACATCTTTGATTGATATTGGGAGAGTGGATATTGATCAAGTGGATATTGAGAATGTGGGTATTGAGCTTGAACTCATTTGTCTTGTATATGCTCATCGTTCTTCATCAAGTAGGTATCCACCGTTTTCTCTTGCAACAGTTGGTATGCTCTGCAGTCTTTCTCATCATGTCCTATAGATTTACAAAATTTTCAATATAAACTAGCAGGTGCACTTACAATATTCTACAATTAAAAGCACTCTTCCAACCAATGACCTCGAGTCTAACATATTCTACACCAAGGCATCCCTTGTGTATTTTTTTGGTTTCGTGCTCCTAATGTGACATGGTTCATGAGCGTCAGGAAGTTATGTTTATGGTGGCCATATTTTCTGCATCAAGTAAACCAAAGTTCTTGAATATCTTTCCCTTTCTTAATGTCTTGGAGTTGCAGTGTAAGTTTGGTTAGCTACGAGTGAATTTGCATCATTCCTGCACCCATATCTCCAATCGGTGAGGATTCTAACTTCAATTATATCTCCAGAGATTTTGTTTGTGACACAAAAAAAATTTGCATCAACAAGATTCAGATGTGCGGAAACATTGTTGCAATGAACCATTCCTTGTGTTGCACGTCTGACATATGAAAGCTTACTTTGGCCATCAATGTTTTACATCTTTGGTCAAAATCCAAGACCGAATCTATAGGTAACTGCTTGATTTCTTTAAATTATGTGATGCACTACGACTCAGATGTCAACTTTTTAAACTCATCTATTAATCCCACTCGAATTTGGTCGAGTGTTTTCATCGCAACTCCTACTGGAACTATAGAAAACTTCATGTACCATTCAAGTGCATGACCTCTCAGGGTTGTGATCATTTGTTCCTGTTTTATTACTTCGTCTTGGACCTGTCGCATGGTATATATGGATTCACATAAAAACCAGTGTTTTTTTGGGTCTTCTAACCCATTTCCATTAAATATAGGCAATTTAATATCGTTTTCGCTCCTGTTACACACAAACAAAAAAATTGACTAGCCAGACTCCCGTATCCTCCATTTATAGCATTATTATTACTTGTATTTACAAAACCATTGGGATATGATTTTTTATATCTTACCACCAGTGATGTGCGTGGGGTTGTAGGTGTAACATACTCGTGCTCTGGATCCTCGGCTTCTACTTCTTCTTCCTCTTTGTTGGATATTGGATGATATTCCTCTTCTTCATTGTAAGAACCTTTTCCAATATGTGACGCTAGCTCATAATCTTCTCCTCTGTTCGTACTGCAACTTCCTCCTCTTGTCACAGTTTTTCTTCTCTTTCCCGACCAAAATCTTCTTCCACTCCTTAAATGTCCACCTTCTAGTTCAATACCAATATGATCAGGGAAAATCTCAGCTTATTTTGATCCATTTTTCTCACACTTCATCTGCGACATATCCCAACCTTCTTGTGCAAAGTTCTTCTAACTATCAGGCTCCATTCTCTGGATCCCTTTTTCGCATACAAGCATATTTATTCAATTTTTCAAAGATGTCAAGTATCTTCCTTATGGTCCTTGGAAAAAAATTATTTCTGCCTCACTATATGAGGTTATTGTGTCAACAACAAACTTAGTAATGTGTCCCTCCATAATATTGTCTACCCAAAAATTGATATCCCTCGACACAAGTTTGCTAGTAAATTTCAGTCGTTGAATCAACCGAGGATTCCACTCTGTCGTTTCTCCTCCTTGGAAATTATTTCTCTAGGTTTCTAACTTCGAAAACCATTTATATAACACAATATGGAACTCAGAAAAGAAAATATCGTGAATATATGTATAAAGGTATTCACTCCAACCACCTCGTTGGATTCAACCGTTATCCTTTACTTTCTTCTTGCGCAAACTCTAATGCTTTAAAATCCACCCATTCTTGTATTTCTGGCTTCCTTGGATGCCAAAACATGTCCCTCACCAAAATTATTTATAGTCATGGCAATGAAACCATTTTTGGGTGTTTCTTCCCTCTTCGACCCAGGTTCGGACCTTTTGTCGCACGCAACAAAGGCCAAGATATCGACCCGATATAGCAAGGCTCAGTCGGCAACACTTGCAACAAAGATGCAGTCTCACCTGAAATATCTCTTATGGGTAACTTCCAGAACCAGGTTTCTATAGTCAGGCAGGAGTTTCTTCTCCTTTGGAACCTTACCAACCCGCTCGATCGAAGCCGGTGGGTGTATTTCTTAACCTTACTATGTGCAGATAAGACATTACTTAACATATTCGTCACAGTGATTATAACAACAATGTATGATTTACACACAGGTTATCTATCAATAGTGTGACTCGTGCATAAGAAAACTCATTCATAATCAAATACATAAACACTTAATCACAATATACATTCATGCAACATAAACACATTCATCATTACTCAATGACACAGTATTTAACATGGAAACATGTCTGGGAAAAACCACAAAGGCGCTCTTCATCTAGCATGAGAAATATATAGAACCTTTTTTATGTGCACTTAGCTGCAGACTCTTATCTAGATCTTCTTCTCTAATATATGCATACTTCTCTCTCCTCTCATGCTCTCTAGTCTTTTATAATTCAATCTTCTCCTACTTGACTCTACTATTGATATTTACACAGCCTGGATCAACTACTCTTCCATGTACTTCTATGCACTCAGATACATAATCCTCAACTCTTCTTACAGACACAAAACCTACTTACTGACTAAGTAAGTAACTAAGAAAGTAAAACAAGTAAGTAAGCAACCTGCACACAACCTGAATTTTTCATTCTTATAGACTCTTACTTTTCGTTATTAGTCGACTTCATTTTGTTAGCCAACAAGATGTCATTTATATTCTAGTGACATTTGTTAGTAGGCACTTACGACCCAAATTACAAATATTCTTTTATTCCTTACAACACGTGTGACTTCCGCCAATTCTAGTCGACCTCGTACCCACGATATTCCTTGAACTGTCATTTTCAGTCGTTGTGTCGTTGCACATCTTATCTAGCATGGTTCCTTTCGTTGCGGCTGATTTCATCACATGCTTTCCTTCTGTCGCAGCTTCTCTTCTGTAGTAGCTTCCTCTGCGACTACTTATTACCTTCTATGGTTTTGTTCTTCCTTCTGTTGTAGCTCCTTTTCCTTCCTAGGATCGGACTCTTTACCTTCTTGGGCATAATTCTAACTGAATTCTTCCTATCTTTCCCTAGGGCCCACAAGATCATAGATTTATTTTATGGTCGCAAATCCATTGGTTACAGAACAATTTATTAGGCTCTAAATATACGGATGCAATAGTTACATTTTGTAAAGTTAGAACTTGGTGTAAATCGAAGAATTTATCCATCTAGAATATCTATATTATTGGATCATTTCCATCAAACTTTCTCGTTTCAATATTTGGAATTAAGTACTTCCTTGATCCCTAGTTGAACCCATGAGCATGCAATGAATCTTCAAATGTCAGAGACGCGAGCCTCTTGTTCTTCGTATATTTTTCAATTTTATCAAGTTGTGACTAAAACAAGTCCCTCTTGGTCCCTTATCATCTTTTGGAGATGTCGACTTTTGGTTAATATGTCCAGTTGTATCCTTCATAATTTCTTGCACCATGTTTTCAAGTGTATTGTGTATATCCCCTTTAAATCCTTTGAATTCATCTTGCATATCCCTCTTGAATGTTTGGAATCCATCTTGCATTTACCCTTGAAATTTTTGAAATCCATCCCTATTCACCATATTCATGGTGGTTCCCCTTTTTTAGCATTATACTTTCAAAAACATCTACCATATTGGTAAGCTTGGTCATCATAAATTTCAAATCCTCATGTTCTTCTCAATTTATGGATGAACCTTCAGGAAGTTCAATGGGTGTAGAATTTTCCGCTACACCTTTTTCAATATAATTCCAATAATAGTTACTAGAATTCTTAACTATTTACTTTTTATCGCACCTTTTGAATCACTTAAAACAGATATTCCAATCAAAATTTATGAATGTTTCAAGTTAACATACCTTTAGAAACCATACTTTGGAGACTATCTTAATGGTCGACCTTCCAACTAAGATAACTCTGCAATTTCAGTACCTCTGAGTCTAAAATTTTATCTTATAGTATCCTAATAAGTAATATTTGCAATTCCACACGTCTTTCCCAATTCTGATCATCCAAGAGAGAATTATGGTGATTTTCCCATTACTTGCTTTTGTTCCTTCGGGAGAGTGAAAGTGTACAACCCACCACAAGTTCAATTTTACAGATTTAATTCTAAAAATGTTATCCCAAAACTTATGGTCCATCTTCCTTCTAATGCAATAAGTCTCACTCAATTTGGAACTTGCAAGCTCTCGATATAACAATTTTACCCATAACACGTGTTTGAGACTAGTTTGTGGACTAGTTAAAAACCCTAAATTCCACAGGGCATAGCTCTAAATTTGTAATGAATCGAAAACTGAAATTCTTACCAAAAATAGTTTGTTATGTCCTATGAGGCACATTCATTTTTTGTTGTTTGAAGCATCACATAAAAATGTTATAGCGAAAAATCCAAGATGACTCATTTTGGAAGTGTCCAAGCTCTAATACCTAATGTTATGCAACAAATTGCCAAAAGAGCATATAATAAGAAAGAGAGAGTACAATTACA
>LPNX010684630.1:0-33380 GCA_001517045.1 Pseudotsuga menziesii | reverse complement strand
ATATATATATATATATATATATATAAGACAAAAGGTACAATTACAATTCTAGTCGGCCCTCCAATTACAATCAAAGTCTCTTTGAGATGATACTAAACTTAGGTCTCTGTTTTTATGTATATCGAAGACAAAGGGTACAATTATAATTCTAGTCGAACCTCCATTTACAATTATGGTCCTAGCTGACCAATAAAGATAATGCAAATATAACAATATAAATGTAATGTTACAATATATAGGGATTAACAAACAGCGTGAACCAAGGCATAGAGTTCCTTATCATAGTTAAGGTAGTTCATTGACTCCCCCATAAAATGTTTTGGAATGATCTAAATTTAGAGTGAACAAGAATCGAATAGAGCATCTACCTTGGTCTTCCTGATCTGGATCTTTATATGGAATAGGTTTGTCATCTCTTTCTCTTCCTTGTGATGAAGGCTACTTAGATTTACCTCCTTCTACATTGAAGTGCAGAGAATATTTGCATCCACATCTAAGCTTCTCTCTACATGTTTTCTTGAATATCCAGCTAGAAATTTATTCTTGGCATCCTTCTTTTGATTCTTGTGGTTCATATCTAGATGTATTTTCCAACATTTTTCTTCAGCGTGACCATCAATGTTACAATCATAACAATAGTTTTTCAAATACTCACACTAATGTGTCGTTTGTGTAGTCTTCTTGTCTTTTCATTTTCACTTCGTCTTCCCCTCCTTTGAAGTGTCTTGGTTCTCTTTCTATTTGGAACCACTTAGTTGTTTTTTCTTGTGGCCTATATTCTCCAAGTATTGTTCTTGCACAAATGAATAATCAACTATCTTGGTCTTGAAGAGAATCACTTTCATTCATAAATAAGTCTAAAGACCCCCCAGATACTTGAAGAGTACATTTGGATGTTAATATTTCATATGCTTAGCTAGATATCATTAGTGTTCATATACAAGTGAATGTAGGAACATCAGCATCTGCAGGCACACTTGGTCTCTTTTGTACTAGAACATCACTGCCATCCCATCATCAACGAAAATCTCATCATCACTCCCCCTTTCCATGGAGTTTTGTGTCATCAAACTTCTCCCCCTTTCTAAGGAGGTTTTGTATCATCATCGTTCCTTCTTGCAAGGAAGGTCTATAACATCAACATCCGTGTTCCTCCTTACGGGGAAATTATTTTCGAACTACACCAAGCTTGTCATGGAAGTATTCAAACTTTACTCAAGATAGAGGCTTGGTCAGCACATGCTTTGCAGCTATCAAGTGAACATGTCTATGTTAGGTACCTCAACGTATGCTTCACAGCTATCAGGTGAACATGTCTATGTTTAACTAGATACTGAATTAGGGTGTTCACTACAAAGAATATATTTGGCCTAGTATTTGTTAGATAAATTAACGACCCAATAATTTGTTTGTACTGAGTCACATCCACTAACTCTGATGATTCATCAGATAACAACTTCAGGTTGGTATCCATGGGTGTGGCCATGGATTTACAATCCAACATATCAAATATTTTTAACATTTCCATTGCATACTTTCCTGGTTCATAAATATTCCTTCAAGCTCTGACACACTTCCATCCCGAAAAAATAGTGCAACAATCCAAGATCTTTCATCTCGAATTCTTTAGCTATCTTCTTCTTTCTTTCTACAATATGTTTATCATTCCTTGTCAGAAATAGGTCATCCACGTATAGTAATAATATGATAAGTTCATCATCCATGACCTTAAGGTAAAGGTTAGGATCAACTTTACTTTTGGTAAATCCAAATCTTGTCAAGAAGCTATTTATTCTTCCATACCAACCTCTAGTAGCTTTCTTCAGTCAATACATATCCTTCTTCAACTTACATACATGAATCACTTTCCCTTCGACTTCAAATCCTTATGGTTGTTCGATGTATATTTATTCTTCAATCACACCATTCATGAAGGCTTTCTTTACATCCATTTGGTGTAGATTCCACTTCATCATGGAAGCAAGTGCCATGATGGTTCTGATGGAAGTGTGCCCTGCTACTAGCGCACATGTCTCTTCATAATCAATTCCCTCTTTTTGAGAGAATCCTCTAGCCACAATTCTTGCCTTGTATTTTTTGATAATTCCATTAGCTGCATGTTTTATCTTGTAGATCCACTTGGAAGATACCACACTCTTGTTTTCTGGTTTGGGTACTATATCCCAAACATCATTCTTCATTATTGACTAGTATTCATATGTCGTTGCTTCTACCCATTCTTTATTTTGTATGACTTCCTCGTAATTGGTGGGTTCTTTATCTACAATATCACACATCAAAGCTACATAGTTGGAGAATGGATTTGATCTATTGCTTGTTCTTGTGGATCCTTCTGGAGATTCATACTTCTCTGCTTCTTGTATGATTTCTGTTACCCAAACAGGTTTTCTCTTTCGATATATCCATAGTAGGGGGTTTCTGAGGTTCTAGCATATCATGATCTTCTGATGCTACTATTTCAAGAGACGGTTCGGTTTCTACCTTTCTAGGAGGTACATATTCTTCATGTACTTATTCAAGATAACACCTTATGGATTTCTTAAGAGTCATCTCTTCATCAAATGTTACATCCCTACTAATATATATATGATGGAATCCTAAAATGTATATTGTGAAGGCTTTGGAGACTTCACAGTATCCAAAAAATATTTCCTTCTTTCTGGAAGGATCCAACTTGGTTCACTTTTCTCTTGGAATGTGAACATATACTAGAAATCCAAATATCTTTAGATGTATACATTTCTTGAGAAGTCTTGAATCCAATATCACTATGAGATAATCTATTATGCACATACATAGTTGTTCTTGTTGCTTCATCCCATAGATGCATGGGAAGGTGTAACACCCGAGTTTTGACCCCATTTGCATTAAAAGGTACATGATGTATATATTGTAATTAATCGTGGTGTGGAGCTAAAGGCCCAAATCCCCACCATCGATTTGGTTGTGTTATGTTTCAGAGATTGGAATCGTTGTCGATGCTATATCGTGCTATCCGGCACCTTATAGCTTTGGCATCATGTAAATATGCACTTTAATTAAAATGAACCCAACCAGCTACGTCAATGCAACCATGATAAAAAGGGAATGATTTTCCTAAGGATAGGGGGGGGGGACTATTAACCTTGGGCTAATGGGAAAAGCCAGGTGTCAGTTATTGAACCCATTTAGTTTTCACCCACCCTTTTGACTCACTCACCTTTCCTTATCTCATCAGCCAACTACCACGTTTAAAACTGATGTTGTTAGTGGGCAATTATTGCTAGGTAGTGGTGGGTGGTAGGACTGTTAGTCCTTTCCCACACATACACTCCGCCATCAGGGTCATTCCCTCATACAGAGAGCAGGGGACAAACCAGGATTCCATTCTCCATTCCTCCATGACTCCATTCTTCCATTTTTTCTTGCTCATCCTCACATGGATAGGGGTTCTCTCACCTTCTCACGCATAGGATCCTTCATTGTTTTACTCACGCAGTGAGTGGAGGAGTCGTTTCTCTGTCACCCACGATCTTCCTATGCATGATCCCTTCATGATTTCTGCTAGGGTGTATGTTTTCCTTACCGATTTGCGGCCTGTGTATGTTTTCCTTACCAATTTCGGCTTGTGTATGTTTTCCTCCTGCCCATGCTGAGAGTCTGATTTCTCTCCCATTTTCAGACTATGTAATTTTCCAGTTGCTTCATTGTGAGTCTTGGGTTGTTGTTTTCCCCATGTTTTTGTTGGTTGTGGTGTTCAGTTATGTTTTGGGCTGCTGTGGATTCTTAGTGAGTTGTTTTGGCCACAATAGGGCCAAGAACAACTCAGGGATCGGATTTCCCTACCCAAGCTGTGAGTTTCTTGTTTTGTTGTGTGGATGCAGTGGTTGGTCTTCGAACGGTGTTGGAGTGGGGTGAAGGCTTAGTAGGATTAATAAACCTGGTGTGTTTGGGAGCCACACATACATAGCTAGAGGGCTGGCTTTCTTCTCCACAACCCCAGAGTAGCATTGGAAGGCGGGGTCAGGGCCTGAAGGACTGTGTAGAAGAGAAGGGACTGATTTCCTGGTGTTGGGTGTGTGTGGGTGTCCTAGAAGTTAGGCTAGTTCTAGTGTAAGAGTCCTTAGCTCTTCAATGAGATAAACAACTTAGCATTCAGCTTTTCCCAGCTCCTTAACGGCCTGATAAACCCAACTGTGTTGGCTTGGATGATTTGTGTATCCTTGGCTATGTGTAATCCTGCTTGTTCCTTATTCCTTGGGGAAATCATGTCCAACTCAGGGGTGGCAACATTGCTGAGAGATTAAGGAGCACGCTGGCCTATGGTTGGGTGGAATGTTGCAACGATGTAGCTGGTTGTGGGATGAGTTCTTTATAAGATAAGTATTCTTGTCTATTTCACTTCTACAATCATATATGATATTTAATGAATTATGATGAACATGTTGAATACTGGAATGTATGGTTTTTCTTCCGCTATATGTTAAACAATTATGAATCTCTGCATGTTTTTACTTCCAAGCATTTTATTTCAGTTATATGTATGTAAAACTTCATGTGGCTAGTTTCCCGGATGGTTAGTGTATGGTAGCATCCTCTTCGTCGGTCGAAGGGTCAAGGATGTTACAGAGTGGTATCAGAGCTCATGTTACAGCATGGACCTAAATGGGCCATGAAGAATCAGATAGCAGAGGTAGGTTGCCCTATGCCCAGCAGAAATTAGAAGAAATGAGAAATCTGAGTATGACAGAAAATATGACAGGAAATTTCAATGAATTTTCAAGTGTTGAAAACGTCAAATGGCTTAGGATGAAGCCCATGTGATACGTCAAAGGACTTAATCGGAAGCTCCTTCGATGCATCAAACAACCTAGACGGAAGTCCGCCTGACGAAAACCGTGGAATGAAAATTTCGAGATTGTCCAAGTCTGATTTTGTCGGTGGAATCGACGGTGCGGAGCTGAGGGCTTCAGCAGTGGGAAGCCGACAGTCTCGGCTGGGCCAAGCCAAGCACAGTTGACGCGGAACCCAGAGGAAAATTCTTGAAAAATTTTCTAAGTGTTAGGATGTTTCGGAATCCTTCATATGAAGACTGCCGAAACGTCGGCTCATTTAGTTGAAAGACCATCCGATACAGGCCTGTTGATGTATTTGTAACTTCGGAATGTATTCATCTATGTATCTTATGTATTGTAACCCAATGTTTATTCTGGGATGTATATATAATGTAATTGAGTCATGTTGTCATGCCCCGATGTTTCGATCGGGAGGATCAATAATGTAAACAAGTCATTTCAAGTCATTGTGGGTAACCCTCCAATTGTCTAAGGGTTAAAGTCCCCGCAGTTCCGGGGCACTAGGGTTATTAGACTCTCCTAGTAGAGGTCGGCCCTAGTAGGGTTTTAGTCATGCGGGAATTAGTATAAATAGAGAGTTGAACTCTCTATTTAACACACATCACAAACACACTCAAGTGTAGCGCATAGTTGAGGAAGGAGAAGACACTGGAGCTAGATAAGAAGAAGGTCACTGCTGTCGGGAGATCACTTACTGTTTTGGTCTTTTACTATTTTGGTGTTGATTCTATCTCTGAGGAAGTTGCGGGGTTTTCTCCATTTATGGTTTCCCCGAGGAAAAACATTGTGTTCATTGTCTCTTGTGTTTGATTGTTGTACTTTATATTCTCTCAGTTAAGGATCCTAATAATTTTAGCTTAATGTTGAAAAACTAAAATGGTATCAGAGCTAACCTGAGAAGAAGACACTGTGCTGCTGCGAAAACTAGGGCTTCCTATTTTGTGGATCTCTCTCCATATATTTTCAGCAAAGTTAGGGTGGAATAACTCTCCTCCCTAGGGCGCATCTTTCTGTCGAAGCATAATCCAATTCTGAGGTTTTTCAATTTTGGACCTGACACTTCTGCTAGAAATTAGGGCTTTTCACATAAGAGGAATTTTTCAGTGAGCCCAAGCCTGGATTGATCTCCTCCCCAAAATCGAAGTTAGGGATAAATTTCAAGGCATTTGGGTGGACAAAACTCCGAAAAAGGAAAACCCTAATTTGCTCCTGATCTAGTACTGCAGGATTTCAGCTCCAAATCCAAATCTGACATCTTGACCTGGTAAGATCTAAATCTTTTTTTATTTCCATTTGAGGTTCTAAGTTTAATATGTCTCATCATACCAAGCTTGATGAAAATCTTGAGGGAGCCGATAACTTCCGAGCCTAGAAGTATAGGATCTCCCTGGTCTTGGAGGAAAATGAGTTGGACTCCTACATCCATGAGGAGATTCTAGTTCCAAAGGGAGATGAGGCAAAGGCCTTGCACAAGAAGAAGTTGTTTATGGAAAAGAGGATCATTGTTGATTCTGTCAAGGATCACCTTATCCCACAGGTGTCCTCTCTCAAGACACCTAAAGCTATTTTTGATGCCCTAACCAAATTGTTTGAAGGGAAGAACATAAACCAGAAGATGACCTTGAGGAACCAACTGAAGAATGTGAAGATTCAGAATGCAGAGACCATCCAGTCTTACTTCACAAGGGTTTCTCATATCAAGTAACAATTAGAAGTTGTAGATGAATAAGTGGAGAATGCAGAAATTGTGATGACAACACTGAATGGCCTTCCTAGTTCATGGGATTCATTCATCCAAGGAGTTTGTGCCAGAAAGAAGTTAGTCAAATTCAGCAGACTATGGGAAGAATGTTCTCAAGAAGAAGCTCGGATAGCAGCTCAAGAAGAGAATATGGGAAGTGAAGATCAAGCTCTCACAGTTCACTCCAAGAAAGGTAGAAGAAGATCTCATCACTCCAAAGGTAAGGATCCTCATCATAGAGATAACAGTAGAAGGGACCTATATAAAATGAGATGTTATACATGTGATGAAAGAGGACACTTTGCAAAAGACTATCCTAAGAACAAGGTTCACTCTCATAAGAATAAGGGGAACAAGAGAAGACATCATGCTCATGTTGTAGAGGATGATGAACCATCCAAGAAAAGAGCCAGATATGAAAGTGAAGATGAACATGTTTTGATTTCCGCTCTTACGGGAAACATTACTCATGGAAGCACTGATTGGCTTATAGACAGTGGGGCTTCCAAACATATGACAGGATTCAAGGAATCCTTTGTGAAACTTTCAGAACATGAATCACCTCACAAGGTGAAGCTAGGAGATGACTACCAATATCCAATAAAAGGTAGTGGCGAATCCTCCTATAAGCTAGACTCTGGAAAGTTTATAACAATGAAGGAAGTTTTGTTTGTACCAGGACTCAATAAGAACCTCCTCTCCATATCTGCACTAGATGCAAAAGGAATGAGGGTTGCATTCATAGATGGTCAAGTCATCATGTGGCCAAAAGGAAAGACTATCAATTATGCGGTGGTTATTGGAGAACAAGAAGGAGGATTGTACAAATTAAAGGGCCATCCAGAACAAGCATTGGTCCATGACATAGTAGAGCCAAGTGAACTTTGGCATAGAAGGCTTGCACATGTGCATTACAGAGCACTACCAATTACAAGCAAAGTTGTTGAAGTTCTTCCAGAATTCCAAGCAAAACATGATGGGGTCTGCAGAGGATGTGCGAAAGGAAAGAATACAAAGAATACATTTCCTAGCAGCGAAAGCAAAGCCAAAGGAATCCTAGAAATCATCCACTCCGATGTATGTGGTCCTATGTCATCAAGATCACTAAATGGGTATGCATATTATGTTTCTTTTATTGATGATTTTTCTAGGAAGACATGGGTTTACTTCGTGAAGAACAAAGACGAAGTATTCAGCAAATTCAAGGAATTCAAAGCCTTGATTGAGAACCACATTGAAAATAAGATCAAGACTTTTCGATCAAACAATGGCGGAGAATTCACTTCGAATGAATTCAAAGATCTATGCAAAGAATCAGGGATTAAGAGGGAGTTTTCCACTCCTTATTATCCACAACAGAATGGGATTGTGGAACAGAAGAACATAACTATCATGGAAGCTGCAAGAGCTATGCTTCATGATCAAGATCTTCCTATGCATCTTTGGGCTGAAGCTGCCAGAACAGTGGTGTATGTACAGAACCGTACTCCACATAGAGTACTCGAGAACAAGACTTCTGAAGAAGTCTTCTCTGATAAGAAACCAGAAGTCAGCCATCTCAAATTATTCAGTTGTCCTGCATACATACACATTCCAAAAGAGAAGAGAACAAAATTAGATCCTTAGGGAAAGAAGGGTATATTTGTGGGATACTCTGAAAGCTCGAAGGCTTACAGAATATATTTCCCAGGATACAAGAAGATTGACACCAGCAAGGATGTGACTTTTGATGAAGACACAGCTTACAACAAATCCAGGACAAGACTTGCTGAAGAACCTGAAGACGCAGAAGCACCCAGAATTCATGATACAACCATGAATGAAGAAAATCAAGAAGAAGATCGAGATTTTGAAGACCCACAAAGACCTGTAGATCCACCTCTAGAGAAGAATCCTCATAAGAGGAAAACTGCTTGGGTATGTGAAATTATCCAAGGTGTGGAAAGATATGGGGATCCAGAAAAGAATCACAGAGAAAGAAAGAGGACCAGATCCTGCTCCGGGTATGTAGCTTTACTATGTGATTTCATTGATAAATAACCTTCCAGTTATGAAGAAGCGACAAAACAGAAATAATGGAAGGATGCTATGATCGAAGAGTATCAATCGATCATGAAGAATGATGTTTGGGATATTGTTCCAAGACCAGAATGAAAGTTAGTTGTAACTTCCAAATGGATCTACAAGATCAAACATGCTGTAGACGGTAGCATTGAAAAATATAAACCAAGATTTGTGGCTCGTGGTTTCTCTCAGAAAGAAGGAATAGATTATGAATAAACCTTTTCTCCTGTAGCCAGATACACTTCCATCATATCGGTACTTGCTCAAGCTGTAGTGATGAGATGGAAGATACACCAAATGGATGTCAAGACTGCTTTTTTGAATCGTGTAGTGGAAGAGGAATTGTATGTAGAACAGCCACTCAGTTTTGAGACTCGTGACAGGGAGTCTCATGTGTGCAAATTGAAGAAAGACCTATACAGTTTGAAATGGGCACCCAGGACCTGGTACGGTAGAATTGACAGCTTTCTATCCAGTTTGGGATTTACCAAGAGTAACGCAGATTCCGACTTTTACTACAAGGTTGAAGATGGCAACCTAGTGATGCTTCTACTATATGTAGATGATGTATTTGTGACAGAAGTGGATGGGTTGATTGTTGATACGAAGAGAAAACTTGATCTCGAGTTCGAAATGAAGGAATTGGGGATGATGCATTATTTTCTAGGTATGGAGGTGTGGTAGAGTGCGGATGGAATCTTCCTTGGACAAGGGAAGTATGCAGTAGAGATCCTAAAGAGGTTTGGGATTATGGACTGCAAGGCTATGGCCACACCTATGGCATTGAACTTGAAGCTATTGAACGATGCTTCATCACAGTCGGTTGATGCTACGATGTATCGTCAGATGATTGGGTCCTTGATGTACCTGATGAACATGAGACCAAACATTTGCTTTTTTGTTAACACCTTGAGCCAGTTCCTGATAGCTCTGAGACATGTTCACTTGATTGCTGCAAAGCATATTCTGAGGTACCTGAAGGGTACAGTTGATTATGGGCTCAAGTACGATGTGAATCAAAAAATTAACCTGGAGGGTTATGTTGATTCAGATTGGGCAGGAAGTGCCATCGATAGGAAGAGCACTTCAGGGTGTTGCTTCAGTATGGGATCAGGTGTGATCTCTTGGTTTAGCAGGAAGCAATCTTGTGTGGCACTGAGTACAGCTGAAGCAGAGTATGTCACAGCTTGTTCAGCTAGTTGTGAGGCAGTATGGATGAGGAAGCTACTGTCTGATTTATTTGATCTCCAGTTGGATGCTACTTGTATGCATTGTGACAGCCAGAGTTGCGTGAAGTTGTCAGAGAATCCAGTGTTCCATGACAAGTTGAATCATATCGAGATCAAGTATCACTATATCAGGGATATGGTACAGAGGGGAGCAGTGAAGCTCCAGTATGTTGCGATGGAGGAACAGATAGTTGATGTATTAACGAAGCCATTGGCTAAATTGAAGTTCGAGTGCTTCAAGAAGAAGCTTGGTGTTCTCCAGATCGATGTTTCCTCCAAGGGAAAGAGATGAGACCCATATCCATTCTGACATGGTGAAAGGATTGGTTCCTTCCATGGTCAGATGTAAGGGTTGATCCATTCTGTCATGGTGAGAGGATTGGTTCCTTCCATGTCATATATGAGTGCTGGCAATTCTGTCGAGTAGGATAGATGTAAGGACAATTGCCATTCTAGGAATGGAGGTGCCTGGTCAGTTACCAGGAAAACTCAGTCCAGGACTGAGAAGCCATTCTGATGTGATAGAGGGATGTGTTCCCACTTGATGAGATGTAAGGGTTAAGCCATTCTGTCATGGCTAAAGGATTAATTTCCTTCCATGTCAGATGTGAGTGTTGGCCATTCCGACGAGCAGGTCAGATGTAAGGGAAACTGTCATTCTCTAGGAGAATGGAGGCACCTGGTCAGTTACCAGGTAGCTCAGTCTAGGACTGGGGGCCATTCAGATATGACTGTAGGATTGGTTCCTACAAGATCATATATGAGTGCAAGCCCTTCCATCATTGTTGTAGGATGTGTTCTCGCATGGGTGGATGTAAGTGCAAAGCCCTTCCATCATTGTTGTAGGATGTGTTCCCGCATGGGTGGATGTAAGTGCAGAGCCCTTCCATCATTGTTGTAGGATGTGTTCCTGCATGGGTGGATGTAAGTGCAGAGCCTTTTAATCATGGTTGTAGGATGTGTTCCCACATGGGTGAATGTAAGTGCAGAGCTCTTTCATCATGGTTGTAGGATGTGTTCCCGCATGGGTGAAAGAGCAGAGCCCTTTTAGCATTGTTGTAGGATGTGTTCCCGCATGGCTAAATATAAGTGCTGAGCCTTTTCGATAGGGTTGTGGGATGTTTTCCCTCATGATCGGATGTGAGTGTTGGGCCTTTCTGATATGATTAAAGGATTGGTTCCTACATGATCAGATGTGGGTGTTGGGTATGCCTTTCTGACGAGTAGGTCAGATGTAAGTGCTGGGCGGGCTATTCTAACGAGCAGGTCAGATATAAGTGCTGAAGAAGACCTACATGGAGGCTAGGCCTACAACCAGCATGAAAAAGGGTTGGCTCTGTAGAACTTCCTGTGATGAGAAGAATCATGAGATAGCACCCGTGATGATCCAGTGATGATCTAGATCGAGTGATGATCCAGATCCAATGATGATGTCCAGTGATGATCCAGATCCAATGATGATGTCTAGTGATGATCCAGATCCAGTGATGATGTCCAGTGATGATCCAGATCTGAAGATGAAGATGACTTGAAGATGAAGATGACTTGAATACTAAGAATACTTGAAGATGCAGATGACGAGATGATCCAGAGAAGAAGACCAGTGCTGAAAATTGTGTCGAAAGAATACCTTCCTAGTTAAGAGGTAGTGTTGATGTATTTGTAACTTCAGAATGTATTCATCTATGTATCTTATGTATTGTAACCCGATGTTTATTCTGGGATGTATCTATAATGTAATTCAGTCATGTTGTCATGCCCCGATGTTTCGATCAGGAGGATCAATAATGTAAACAAGTCATGTCAAGTCATTGTGGGTAACCCTTCGATTGTCTAAGGGTTAAAGTCCCCGCAGTTCTGGGGCACTAGGGTTATTAGACTCTCCTAGAAGAGGTCGGACCTAGTATGGTTTTGGTCATGCTGGGATTAGTATAAATAGAGATTTGGACTCTCTATTTAACACACATCACAAACACACTCAAGTGTAGCGCATAGTTGAGGAAGGAGAAGACATTGGGGCTAGATAAGAAGAAGGTTACTGTTGTTAGGAGATCACTTACTGTTTTGGGATTTTACTATTTTGGTGCTGATTCTATCTCTGAGGAAGTTGTGGGGTTTTCTCCATTTATGGTTTCCCCGATGAAAAACATTGTGTTCATTGTCTCTTGTGTTTGATTGTTGTACTCGTTATTCTCTCAGTTAAAGATCCTAATAATGCTAGCTTAATGTTAAAAAACTAACAAGACCATCGGCGACAACGGGGAATAGAGGAAGAGAGAGCCAACGGAGCAGTGAGGAAAGGAAGTTGAAGTTGGAGCCGTAGTGTTGGTGGAGATCACCTGAAGACCACCAAAGCATCAGCAAAAATTAGTTGATGGAATAGCCGAGACAACGGTGACAGGAAGAAGATAAAAAGAAAAATTTTGAAGTGTGAGATCATCGGAAGTCTTCAGCTGAAGACCGTCGAAACGTCGACAGAGATCTCCAGAAGACCGCCGACACATCGGCTAAAATTAGACGATTGAGTAGCCGACACAGCAGCGAAAGGTAGATGATGAAGGAGTTGATACATCGGTTGGGTTGGCATGATTGAGACAGCTGGTGACAGAAAGAAAAGGGAACGGTGAGTCGCGGCGGCAGCGGATGAGAAAATAAGTTGGAGCTGACAAAGCGGCCGGAAAGGAAGGAAGGCACCACAATGGCGGCAGAAGGAAGAGGATGAGAGAGCCGATGCAGCGATGGAAGGAAAACGAATTTTTTCCGAAAATTTTCTAAGTGCAGGAAATGTTAGGGAAATTTAGATGATTGGTATGCCGACACGTCAGAAAAATTTAGAAGATCGATCCACCGATACGTCGAAAGAATTTATATGATCAGTCCGCCGATGTGTTGGAAGCCCAAGGAATATCAACTCAATACGTCGAAAATATTTAGTGGTTTGGACAGCCAATGAGCGTCGGATGAGAGATGAAGATCAGACCGCCGAAGTGTCGAAATCTTAGTCAACTAGCAACCTGATACATCATAATCTTAGTCAACTAGCGACCCGATATGTCAGAAGTTTAGTTGGGAAGAGACCCGATTTAACAAAGGAAATTTTTGAGTTTTCAAGCAGGATTTCAGTTGCTTTTTCAGTGGGATTTTTAGCAGTTCTAGTGGATTTTCAGGGCTGAAAAGGAAGAAAATTATAGGTGGATGAAGTTGGCATTTCAGACCAGAATACAGTTGTGTGTAAAAGTGCATAAATTTGGTGAAAATATTCATTTTAGAAGTAGTATGATTCTCACACCCGAATTTAGAATGGAGCATGTGGATAGGCGTTGGAAATCTTATCCAACAGGGAACAAGGGAGAATCACCAGAGTTTGAATGAGGAGCAGAAAAGTACTAGTGGTTGTTTGAAAAAAAAAATGTGTTGCTGTCAATATGGACAAATCCGAGAATTGCATGCCGAGAAGTAGAAAAGACTATGAAGTCGAACCAGTTGTTATGTGGAAGAGGAATTCCATGCAAATATGAGGGACATGAAAAGGGAAATTTTCTTAACCCCTATATTGCTAACTATATTTATATTTTATAAATTTTGTATATAAAATGTATGAGGATATGATTTGCGTGCATAGGATATGACATATTGGTAAGAGTAGTGGGAGTTATACATTTACAATGAACCACTAATGGTAAATATTGTATTGGTGTTGGTATTGGTGGCAAGACCAACGACAACATGAGCATGGCTGAATATGTTGATGATGTTGATGAATGTGACCAGAAACCCTATGGAGAAAGGGATAAGGCAACAAATCTAGGATCAAAAGTTGGTGAGCGAATTCTGCAATCTCCTGCAAAGGACCAACTAAACTGGTAACATCAAGGTTGTACATGGGAGCCATGCAGGTAATGGTTTGATTATGATAACTGGATAAGTGTTGAAAGAATATTGGGTAGGGTTCCATTGAACTACACCCAGTAATCGTAGAATAGTATGCATTTAGATTGAAATGTATTCATATGAATGGCATACTTCCATAGTGTGGTGGAACATGGAGTGTTGAAGGCAAGAGGTCTCACACCCTGTGGATGTTTAGATGTTTACCCTACATTCATATAGAAATGTATCATGCATTTATATGTTGTTATGAGCTTAGTAACCCAAAGAAAGTGAGTACTGGTGGTCTTGATTATGGTAGGGCATCCTATATGAGGTAGTCACGGTTAGGCCATAGTAGGTTTGAATGCATAGTATCCCTGAATCAATACAAGGTAGCATTGAGTGGATATGCATTAAGAGATTTTATAAATCTTGTAGTTATGCATTGAATGGATGCATATGAAAAGTTTGAGTAAATGTTGTAAATATGCACACATAAGTGTGGGTGCAAATGTTGTGATGCATTGCATGAATGCATCAAGATAGTGCATGTGTTATTATGACTAACCAATGGTTGGAATGATGAATTGATGATAATTCTAGAATCTTTTCAAGAGCTGTTGTGAATGCAGAATAGTAAGTGCATGAAGAGGGTAGTCATGATCAATTGGCTGCTGAAATGCTCCATGGAAGGGCAAGGTGGTACAAATGATATGCCTGTGAAGTAAGGAGTATCTAAACATTTTATTTAAATTCCATAAATGATGTGACTATACCTTGCAATTTTAGTATGATAATGATTCACGTGAAGTAAATGAGTTTTGGTAATATTGATGTGATTAACAGATGGAAGTGTTTGAATTCTATAATTCTGAAAATTCTTCAGTGATTGTTGCAGCAATGAAATGTTATATCCATGGAGACTTACAAAGTGTTTAGCTAATTGAAGTTCATATTTTAGGTAGATTGTTTGGGGCATGGCAATGTGGGTAAGACCAAGACAAAGGCCAAAATATACCATGTGAAAGAGCCAGACCTCATGAGAAGAGTCTCATGGTTGTGAAAATAGTTTGTGTGCAGAATGGGTTGTTAATTTGGACTTGTCAATTTCAGATTTGAGAAATTGTTGATAACTACTAATCACTATTGGCTTGCATAGAATTGTGTCAAGAGGAGGTGTTGTAAGTGGGTGTTCATGTTATGCTAGTAAGCATAAAATTGCAATGGGAAGAATGGTTCCGCTTACAAGAGACCAACAAATGAGGATCACCTCATTGCCAAGCAAATCAATTTCTGTAGTAGACAGAGTTGCAAATTCATATTGAATTTAATTACTAATGTCATTGCTTGGTTAAGGAACAATCAAATTTGGATTGTATTAGTAGATAATGATTGACTGTTTGGCTACTTGATGAATGTGCCAGGGGTACACATTGCAGGAAGACCATGTGTGATGACCTGCAAGAGCCAAACTTCATGGGGAGGTTTCCCCTATCTTGGAAATGGGTTTTAGGTGAAACTCCATTGGGCATTTTGGAAATGTCCCATATGCACTACATGTTTGCTAAGCAACATGAGTGAGATGGTATAGATTATGTTGGTAAGACATGTGTGGGATATGGAATGTACAAAGGACTTGGGATGGCAAACCGAGGGACTGTCAACTCGGGGAAGGGATCCCCCATTCCTTGTTAACGAAGGAATACTGCATCTACAAATGGATAAGTGTTCTGTGACCCTAGCTAAGAATATGCATGTCTAATTGTTAAATTCAATATGCAGGGCATGTTTTAATTTTATTTCCATTATGACAGATTGCTTGAGTATGAATAGGGCCTACATGGCTCACATCGAAAAGGGGTGCACACTTTCCCGATGTTGCACAACATAATTTCAACCCAAAATCTGACACCTTGCATGTCTGAAATTCGACACTTCTCTGTCTCATTTTTGACACATGCACTTTTTTTTGGCATCGGTGGCGTAACGTTGGATATTCGATAGTCTGCTAATGTGGGTAGAAGATCCGACAAACCATTGTGTCGCATATTCAATCGTTTTTCCTTTCGAAGTGCCAACCAAAATTGTATAAATAGTCGAAAATCCGACGTTATCTGACCCTTGCAGCGTCAGCCTTCCAACGGAAAGATGTGTCAGAGTAATGGCAGTGTCGTCAGTTTTAATCTAGACACTGTTGGAAAGCCGACGCACTCCGACACTAGAAGAGTCGGCCTTCCGACGCAGTCCGACACTTTAACCGTCAGTCGTCCGACGGGCGGAAGCGTCAAACTCATGACACGGCCATTGGATAGGTTACCGGAGTGTCGAAAGAACGTCGGAAAAGCGACGCCTATTGATGAATTTTTAAAAAAATCCAAAGATTTCACTTACGGCCACATGGTTTCAGCCTAGAATTTGACCACTGAAGGAAGCCTGGTAGAAAACTAGAGGATTCTATGTCAAGTATATATTTCATCCTTGCACATATAGTTATCACAACTACTTTACTCTTAACTTTAATTTTCGTAAAATAGAAAACCCAATATCCTCAAGAGAAGCACCCTCCTTTCTATTTATGGAATAAGGAAGAGAGTAATAACAAGCAAACCTTGTACTAGGTCTAGAAGTGGACCACTTAACAAGACAAAGTCCAATCTAACCAATCCATAAACACTTTAAGAGAATGTTCCTTAACTAGAGACATTACATGTGCTAAGGGTAGGTGATTACAACACAACTTATGCCTACACACTTCTCCAAGTAACTCAGGTAGTGTGAACCACATGCACAAAGGTCACGTAATCCCATGCCCGCATGTTCCAACTTACCCACTTAGAAATGGCCTATGTGACTTGGCTTTCGAGGGAGTCGGAGAAAGGTTTCTTGCAATCAAGTTTTCCTAGTTGAACACAATGCAGTGCTTATCTGGGTGAGACTATTAGTTGGAAAGTGGAATGAAACAGTCCCCATACACTGTCTGTGTCCCTGACTAAAGTTTTAAAGGGTGGATTTTTATAACATGATTAATATGAAATGGGTCTAAAGAATTGTGTTTATCCTTCATATGCATTGTGCTAATTGTATAATTATCTGCATAAGTTTATCCCTGTATAAGAAAGAGCTCTCATGCAAAGAGTGCTTTACATCCCCAATCTTAATAAGTGATGATGGAGGACACTGAACCTATAGAGTCTCTAAACAGAGGGGACCAAAGGAAATAGCTAAGATAATAATAAAAAATAACAGAAATAAACTTGTTGACCAAGAGGCATTCAATACTTTTAGAATAGTCTAGCTTTGCTCAAGGAAGGGATATAGAATAATATTGAACCCTACCACTTCATATAGCAAAGAGACAAAGAAACAATAGAGTATGTTACCTTAAATCATTATTAATAATGTACAATAGATATTTAACTTCACTCTTGCAAATTTCAAACAACCAAGGTAATCATAGATTGTTCTTGCTAAATGAAGTGGCTAGATAATAGAGGGGTTAAAATTTATAATGATGGTCAAAAACCTATCCTTGGTTGCAAAAAAATGCAGGAATTTTAAGAGGTAGAGAAAAACTTCTAAAGGATTCAAGAACACAGTATACATTGGGGCCGTGAGATGTCCACTCTCTGGATCAATTCATTCATTGTAATACACTAGATAATAAACTCCTTTTCCAATTAAACATAGAATTGAGCGAAAATCCAGCAACAGTCAGCAAGCATAAGATGCCAGTATATTAGATAAGAAAATTAACATACATCACTCATTTTCATTCCATGGTGCTTAGCCTATTGTTCGATGAAAGGTCAATCAAATAAATCTCCATTATACGTGACATAAATCCCAAGCTTCAATTCTTGCATGTGATTGAACCACCACCTAAGAAGCTCTATCTGGAAAACATAGCAAACTTCTAGGGGATAAATACGTGTTTTCAGAATTATAGTCTTAGGGTAAACAATAAATGGCAGATATACCTCATTTGCCACATTTTCTACTTTGAAATTTTCTTCAAATTATGGTTTTGGAGTGTACTCCAAGTCTTCAATGCCCCACCCCTACACACTTAGGAAACAAACGAAAAGGAATTGGAAAACTAAAGAAGAGCAACGATGTTTATAACAGTCAATGCAACATCAATCTGCAAACAATAAAAATCCCAAAACATAGATGAAAGAAATCCCAAAACAAAGGATAGGATGACCAACGGGCATAAAACAATGCCAAGTGTTTTTACCTCTCTATTTTAAATAAGATATCCTTGCCCATCCACCATGTGTGAAATCATCATTATCATGTCATATTCGGCATCAGGGAACTTCAAAGGAAGCTTGGTTGTCTCCATATCAAAAGCACACACACGAACTTCAGCTCGTTGAAGAAGATCTGCCCTATTTTCCAAGGTAACCTTTGAAGAGTCCACTTTAACAGTGTACCATTGTCCACATCTTGCATCTGCAAGATTGCAAAATCCATAAACAAGTAAAGAATGAATGTTAGTTTTTCGGTATATAAAAACTGTTGCTGCAAAGGCTGTTGAATGTGGACTTATGATGTAGAGACAAGCCATTCTTTGTTCAAAGGAATCTTGAAAACATTGAATGTGGACTTAAGATGTAGAAACAAGCCATTATTTGTTCAAAATCATCTTGAAAACATAAAATGAATAAATGAGTGTGTTGCGAAAATAAATGCATCCTGCTACAATTGACCAAGTATTCAAACAATCTATCTCTGAAGCTATCATGCCCAACCATTTATATAAACATGTTATATAACATATATCATTTACTATTTCAATTCAAGTAACTGATTTCTTTAAAATCCTCAAGCAAGAGTAACTGAGTTCTTTAAAATCCTCAAGCAACATTAAATGACACTCAATTGCTTAATCTAATCAAGGAATTTAAAATATAATGATCTAACATAAATTATGTAAGCAAAAAATTATAATTAGTAAGAATATATCACCTGATAAAACATGGATAACCAAAAATACTATGTATATAAGGCCATCGATCTAATCAAAACTCCATTTCTTGCCTCTTAACTATGGAAATTTTTCTCAACGCTATCTGTAACAAGTTCCAATGGAGGATTCAAATAGCAATAGTGAAAAATACACAGTAAAAATATATAAATAGATGTTTTTTAATGTATTCTTCCTTACCATTCATTGAGCTCTTCTCTGTTTCGAGAATAATTTAATATTCTCTACTAAAAAGGACCAACCACATGAAGGTGGAAGCTCTTATGGCCCCTCCCCCCCCTCACATCACTCTCAACTCCCCAAACCCAATGCCTATACTTGCAAATAACAATTTATTTCACTATTTCACAATGCAAATAATAATGCATCTACAATGCAAATTATTTCACTCAATAGTTGAAAAATGCTTTCATTATATCATTCTTTATAACATTCATTAAACCATTCAATCATTCAACAGCTGAAAAAACCATTCATTAACTCATTCATTAAAACATTAATTTAGTCAATGGCAGAAAAAAAAAATATCAGTAAACAATTCAGCGAAGCATTTATTCATAAAACAGAGGAAAAAGCATTAATTTTTTTTGTATAAATAAGAATCACTCAAAATTTGTTTAGTCACTTCCTTTTTACTTTTATTCTCTTTAAATATTTAGTTAGAGTCACATCTTCGGGAATCTGATCATCGCTATCCCTACTAGTCTGCTCGCAAGGTTGAACTTCAGGGGAGGGGCGATGAATTTCTGCAATAATGTCAAAATCTTTCATTAATATATTTATATTTTGATAAATATGAGTAATTAATTAAAAGAACATTATGAATGTGTGTTTTTACCTGCCATGTGCACATCAACATGTTCAACATTATCTCGTATTGGCCCAACCTATTCCGTGTTATGATCTACAGCTACATGCTCTGTAGTTGAATTGTGTAGAATTAGAATTAATGTTCATCATCTGCAATGGTCTATAAAAAATAGTAGCACATTAATAAATTCATTACCAAGATGAGAAGCATGATCTTCGTTTGGTTGGTCATGTACTTCAGCCTCGACATGAACAGGATCGTTACTTTCCTGCACAAAAAGGAATAAATAATTTATGTTAGTTTATTTATAAGGAACAAATTGCATGAGCATTAATCAATTATCATTAAACTATACAGTTTTCACATACCTGAGCACCAGATGGATCAGCAGAAGATTGTGCAGTATTCATAAACAAGCTTCTCTGGTGTTCAACAATGGCGTTAAAGCCATGTTCGAAGCCAAGCTTCATGTAATCTGCACTGGGAAATTCTTTGAACCGGTCGGCCTTCATATTTGCATGATGTCATTAATTTTAAAGCCTTTTGTCAAAACAAAACAAAAATAATAATCTGTATGATATTTGGATGAGGATTCGGGTTTTGCGATACTTACATAGCAGGCCACCAAGTTGGAGTAACCACCAGGCCCAAGCTTGTCTTGTCCAATTTTTTCAATTCTTGATTTGTGGCCTTAGATGTGTCTGGCAGCCTAATTAAGTTTTTAAATACATTAGTCTATGTACCAATATTGATATAAAAACTAGTAATAATAAGGCTTACCACTACATTTTGGAATGAATTGCATACCTCCCTGTTCCACCTGGTGGTATCTTTCCTGATTTTCTCAGGCCCTTTTCTTTTCCATCTTCCACTAGGGCTTTCCACTCCATAGATGGAATCATTGGAGGGCGCTCATACCTAGGGTTCTTTTCTAGGTGAACCCTATATTGGTCTTGGACAATCTTTAGATGTTTTCCAGCCTTCTGTAGTACCTTCGATGTATCAAAGGTATCTTTTACGAACAGACTAACCAAGCGATTAGTCAGATCATCCTTTAAAGCTTTTGGCTGCTTGTTCCACATTGTGTGGATGGTGGACCCGAAGATCTCCAAGGCCAAATCATTCATGTGTTTATAAAATATATTATTTCCTGCAAAACATTATTTCCATCATTAGTCAATATTAGAAAATATTATCGGTATATTAGACACAAATTATAAAAAATAAATTGAACAATCTATAATGACCTAGAATCCTCTCTATCTTCATTCACCAAAAATGTACACTTTATTGAACCAGTGCTAGTCACACGAGAAGATCCAGGAAATTCTTCCACATCTCTGACTAGCCCTGCATCCACCCCTTCTTCTGCAGCATCTGTTGTGGGTGGGGCAACATCGACTGCACCCTCCACTGCCCTCGGCGGTGTCACAGAGCGTGTTGTCGATTGTTCAGTGCACAATATGGGAGCAGTATGTGGTGTATGTGGAGTGGTTTGTTCATAGGGACCAACATTGCCTTGACCACCACTAATAATCTCCATAGCACGCTGTAAATTAAACCCATTGTATTATAAGTTCAACCGCATATAAAATCAAATATTATAAATTTTTTATAAATGAATTTACATTTTTATTCGATAAATTACATCCACTTGTTTACGTTGTTGTAACAACAATTGAATCCTTTGTTTGAGCCCTTCTGTTAGTGGAACTATCAATGTCAAACAAACCAATTCCTCATTTTGTTGTTCCCTTGTCCTTTGTAGCACCCTCAACGGGTCTGCAAACTCTCTAATTTCACTATCTCTCATCAACCGAGAGACCTCATTCTGTAAAGAGTTTTGAGACGTCGTTTCATAAACGGAATCCCCCATCTGCAATTGAAATATATAAAAAATTGCTTAGTCTTTGAAAATATAGTGTGTGCAAATAATTATATTAGGGATTACATCTAGGATTACCTAACGCCTAGCCGAAGGCATGGTCTGATCAACAAATGGGGATTTACCTCAATCAGCCACCTACAAAAAAAAGTAGAGAACATTATCACAATGAACGCAATATGTATAAGCTAACAAATACATAACAAAAACAAAAATAAACACTATGCTACATGGTTTATATGTGTACATTTTTGAAGTATTTAAAATGTGGAATTACATTTAGGTTAAATGGTTGCCTCGAGTCTCCAGTCGTCTGATCAACAGCTAGGGAGTTTCCTCGGTCAATCTGCAAAAAAGGTAGACAACATTACCATCATGAACGCAACCATAAAAACGAAAGAATACATAACAAAATAAACATAATGCATCACGATAGACATGTTTACTATTTTAAAGTATTTGAAATGGAGAATTATTGTAATGAATATAAAATAAATTATTAAAATAGATTAGTTAATTATATGAAAGGGTGTAGCCCTTCATGCTCAAGCCTATAAAATGCAAGCTTATTGTACATTTTACCCATCATCTAATATATTATTTACTATTCATATTCATTCTTACAATGATAGTCGGATTTGACTAACGGACAACCGGATTCAGTTTCTCCATTTGGTAATAGAGGGGATTTGCTCCTGCACTCTAAGCTCGGGCTCTACTCATCAAATTTTTATTCCTCCACTGCTCTGTTTCTTCACCTGTCACTTCATCCCAAACCCTACCCAAATATATAAAAAAAGAAACAAAAAAAAAAACCCAACTTCTTCTCCCCACTACCATTCTCCAACCCCCCCACGTATCCAATCACCTGCTCCTCTGCGCGTCCACCTGCTTCCACACGTCGCTTGCTCACTAGCTATCTTCCAACACCCGTCACGTTCATATTTTCCCGGTCGCCTCATTCCCCCGCCAACCACCCTACTCCACGCTCCTGCGCATCCTCCCACTGCTCTTCTCTCCCTCCGCACACCTCCATATCCATCACATCCCTCACTCCAGCCACATCTTTTTCCCACGCGTAGCTTCTCCACATCGCTGCCCTCATCCACCAGTGGGCTTCACTACCACCCGCGGCCACTCCTCAAATCCTCTCCACCGTCGAGTTCCTCTGCTCCTCTGCGTCTTCAAACCCCTCACCTCGTCCTCCTGCCCTCGTGCTTCTGCGCCCTCCACCACCATCCACCCTTCCATCCAAACTCCCCTCCTACGCCTTCTCTCCAACGTTGTCGCTCCCTCTCGCAGCCTTCTCACAGTCGTCACAGCGTCGTCGCCCCCATCCACCTCCATGCTAATCTACAAAAAAAATACTATATTATAATATAATATAATATATTTCAAAAAAAAAAAAAATTTATATTGATTATTATAATTTTTTTTTAAATAAAAATAAAAAACAATTATATACAATAATTTGTATAGTTTATGAATAATAATAATAATAATAATTAATATATTATTAGACAAAATAGAGTGGAAATACACACCTCCGCATACAAGGTCCAAGACCATGGCGGAGCTAAAAGAGCAAATCGAGAAAATGGAGAAAGACATAAAGTCCCTTGCCGCTGACCTAAAATGCATGAAGGAAAAGATGCAAAATAACAATATATTACTCAAAGACGAGCTTGTTGTGGTACTAGAAAGGAGGCTCGACGACAAACTTGACATCCTGAATGAAAAACAAAAAAACTTGGATGACAAAATGAGTACATGACGCAAAACATAAACACCATAACACAGAACATGAGCACCATGACACAGAACCATAATACATTATTCGAGATGTTACAAAGGTTCATACCCAGTCCGGGCCACGTAGCAGTCCAGACATGCTAAATGCCTCATTTCATGTTGCCACCCAGGAAACACTCGCAAAGAATCAAGAAGAATTGCAAAAAGAAATAAAGATTAACAATGTGACGCTTAAGCAAGAAATAGAAACACAAGTACTACCAGATCCATTTAAACAAAAAAATAGACGCTATAAGTAAGATAGTAGAGAAAATAAAAACTAAAAATCACCGCCAACAACGAAGCAATTCAGATATGTCACTTTCATCGTCCAGGAGTTCTGAGCCACCATCAAACCATAAGGCAAAAGGAAATCAACATCGCCCTTACAAAGTGCACCCACCTAAGGCAAAAATAGAGTTGTCGAAATACAATGGGAGTGAAGACCAATGCGTTTCTTGGCTAAACAAAGTAGAAGAATACTTCGACATTTACAACATTCAATCTGATGAGGAGAAGGTGAAATATGCGTCAATGCATATGGAATGGTACGCCTATAATTGGTACTTATGGTGGAAGAAAGATAACTTTACCTACACCTGGAACTTGTTCAAAAATGATTTTTTTAATAGGTTTCAAGGAATCAAAGAAAATGAATTTTTCAGTAAACTTACCAAACTACAGCAAGTCGGAAACGTTGAGGACTTCACTCATCAATGGGAATCCTTATCAACACGAGTATTTGGGTTGTCTGATAAGCAAAGACTCGAAACCTATTTAGGAGGTCTTAAACCACACCTCCAAAAAAAGTTAAATTTACATTACATACCTAATGTAGAAGTAGCAAGACGTAAAGCAAAAGCCGCAGAACGCAAATTGGAAGGAATAAAAACAAAAGGTGATAGCCATTATCGACAAGAAAAAGAGACACAATGTAGGTACTGTGCAGATACTTGGTCTCCCAGCCATCAATGCCACAAACCTCAATCATAGACCTACGAAATGGAAAATAGATCAAAGTCATCTAACAGTTACTCTGATAATAAAAAGAAAAAGAAGAAAAACATATGTCGTCGATGCGGTGATGATTGGACCCCTGGTCACAAATGTAGGAAAAATGAGACAATACAGTGCAAAATCATCAATGGAAAGGAAGTGCAAGTATCTGCACAAGAGACCTCGTCCGATTCTAATACCGACACCGAGTCAGAATGAAGAACGGCACTAGGAAAATACTTAAGCTTTGAGGCCAAAGCTTCCTTAAAGGGAGTGGCAATGTAATGAATATAAAATAAATTATTAAAATAGATTAGTTAATTATATGAAAGGGTGTGACCCTTCACGCTCAAGCCTATAAAAGGTGAGCTTATTGTACATTTTACCCATCATCTAATATATTATTTACTATTCATATTCATTATTACAATGACAGTCGGATTCGACTAATGAACAACCGGATTCGGTTGCTCCAATTACATTCATGTTTGGTTGTTGCCCTTATGTTGTAGTCGACTGATCAATAGCCGGTTGGCTTCCCTGATCAACACTCTGCATGGAAAATCGATAATATTATATAAACGAACATAATATACTAATGAAAATACATAACAACGTATATGTATGTCCATCCTAAAATTTAATATTACATTGGCAATATCGATGTATACCTGCTGCCTTGACTCGGGTCGACAAACATCTACAGAGATGGAGGTGGCCCTGAGAGAAACCTGCATCAAAAACATACTAAAAGTTACATAAGGAAACATGAAAAGTAGATCATTTCAATTATATGCTAACAAAAATTCCTATAGACGTTAAAATAATTAATAAAAGGGTGGTTAAATTGTTTGTTGTACCACAACCACACTAACATTGTTTGTATCTACACGATTCAAATTGTAATCAATAAACAGTTCTTCGCCGGCAGCTATTGATTTAATTGCACATACAAAGACACGGTTTCCTTCACGCGACTTGAATATGCAGTTGGGTTGCTTTAATGTAGACCCTGGTTGTGTACTGTTTATAAACCTTGCAATATTACCGGTTTTTTTTGGCCTTCAGTCCATGTACATCGTTGCTCCTTTATTTTGAGCTTTGTCTTTCAGTTGTATATAATTCGCTGACAACCCATATCTACGCATACTTCGTGTATATTGGACCAGGCGCATCCAATCACTGTAGTTGTAATAGGGTCCAACATAATCCATCAATTATGTACATCTACCATATCCAACCTTTATGTCGTCCATGTTAAACAAGCCCAATCCATGCAATGAGGACGGTGCAATTCTATATATCCTCTCATTCACACAAAAATCAGTGTTTACTTTAGGAAGATCATTAGGCACCCATTGTTTCACTAGGTGTTGGTACCTTAAGGGCACGTCGATGTCTCCCACTGTCTCATCATCATAGGAACATGACCCCCCTCCTTGGAGAAAAAAATTCATGCATTTATCAAATTTTCTTCTGATCTTCTAACATCTAGTTGATCTAGCCCGTGTAGACCTACTGGATGTCTCACTTTCCTCTAGCCTTCCCAAACTCCCTTCGCTGGAGGAAGACAGGTCTAGCAAATACCTGTTTGGTTCTACCTACACCGTAGCCAAAAAAAAATTGGCATAAGCATAGCAAAATACCAGCAAAAAAACGTGGAAAGACTTATAAGAAAAAAAACTTGGAAAGACTTGTAAGCCAATAACTTGTTAAAGAAAAATCTTGTCAAGAATGAGTTTGGTTAATAGGTGTGGGCATTTGGTAGCCCTAAAAATTCTAATGTATGTCCCTCTTTTGGTTACATACAAGTCTCCATTCTAACTTATTGCTTGCATTGCCTTTTGCTAACATGAATTGGGTAGGCTTCATAAGCTTCAAATGTATGCTTGTGGCCATTGTACTTTAGCCTTTCAACATTGTCAAGCTTGAGATGATATGTTATGCATATGCATCACATATAACACTACAATTTATGCCAATATATGTCTATACAAAACCTGGAGGTTCTCCTTTAATGGACTATCTCCTTCAAAGAAGATATCTCCTTTAAGTGGTTTTTAGTTTTCCCATGAATGATTTTGTGATGTTGTAGATGATTTTAGTTTTAGAGTGGATTTTTTAACCTCTGTGCTACTCTGAAGTGCATAAGCTAGCACTTCAGAGGCATATTTCCCAGTGGTGGTGAAGAGTGTACATTTCCATATCTGGCTACTTGGCACGTTAAATACATTTATATCAGTCTGTAATATTTGTTGATTTAATCCTTTTATCTTGTCTTGATGATGCTTGTTTTCTCATATTAATTTTCAACCCTAAGGCAACGCCAACTTGTTTTCCCATACTAATTTTCAACCCTAAAGAAACCCCAAGGAATAAAATTGATCAGCTTCACAGGAATACTCGACAAACATTCAAAGGTAACACCTCTAATCTAGGAATCTTGACTACATCCACATCACTAACCTTTAACAGACTGAGAATTCAAGTCTAATACTGAAGTAGCTAATCCAAAGAAGCAATAAATCAGAGAGATCAGTAATATGAGGGGATCATCCACCTCAATCATCCAAAGGATGTCAATAGCAACATCACATAAAAGACTCAAGTGCTAAGGGCTAGAAAAGCTGGAAAGTGCCTTGATCAATACACTCACCATCATTGAATTCAGTAAACTGAAAATGGCCTGAGGCCAAGGTTAATGCTTCTTTGGATAAGCTATCAGCCTTAGTATTGTGTTCTCTGAATATGTGAACTGCTTTTAGCTGGATGAAGTAAAGTTCCATATCACGAATACGTTGACACCAACCATCAAGTGCAAGTAAAGTTAGTTATGATCTTCTATTGAACCAATTAATGATGGTTGTGGAGTCACCATGAATGTGCAGAGTGGGAAGGACCATGGATTTAGCACAATAAAGGAGATTCCATAAAGCAAGTAGTTCAAATCTGGTGTTTATACTCATACCAACACCCAATTTGAAGCAAAAATATTGGTCCTGAGTGATCAAAAGATGAACACCTATACCTCCAATTTGATTGGTTGAAGCCCCATCAAAGAAGATGTAGGTACAATTATCGAAATAGTTTATTTAGTCAAACTTGGAGGTTGGCTGGAGTGGAATAATGAGTACGGGCCTCCTCCTAAGGCCGGGTTTAATGGTCGTGTTGCGAACACTCCTAGTAGCTCTTCATCTGGTGGAGAAACCGGAACCCTACTCTCGGTTCCAACTGACAAATTTTCCAGCGTGTTCTGCACTGTGTCCGGGGACGGTATACCGGTAATTTCTAGTGAGGAGAAGATGTTGAGCTCTTGCTGCCACGGGTCAACAGAGTTGTCTACCATGTCTACCAGACCTACTCCCAAATTCACAAAAACCTCCAAATTGAACTGAACTTTCCAAAACGAAAAAAAGTCGTGACAATGTTCAAATACACTTGTCATTTTTTATTATATATTATTATATATTATATGTATTTTATTATTATTTAATATTATATAAATTGCCATAATAGTATTAGGATATTTTTATTATATTTTTATTAAGTATTAGTTTCGAAATAATGCAATGATTAGTTTCGAACTAATCATTGCTGCTATTGTTACTCACTAGCAGTTTTAAACTAATTTATGTTGTTGTTGCTACTCGCTGAAAATGTTGTTATTACTTGCTAAAACTAGTGTTGTTACTTGTTGATATTGTTGTTGTTACTTGTTGAAACTATTGTTGTTACTCACCAAGAGTCTTGAAATTGTTTATTTTGTTGTTGTTACATGTCTGTAATTGTTATTGCTACGAGCGCTGGTAGTTTCTTGACTAACACATTTCATAATTAGAGTTAAAGTTATTATTCATGTAAAGTTTTTTTAATAGATATGTATTATGCAACTAGTATTTGTCTAAGTAAATTATGGATCTCATTAGAGGGTCTTACTTCCGCTAAGTTTCAGTTGATAAATTATGATGATTTTCTAAAGAAGAACAGAAGGGATCAAATTTAACTCATGGGATACCCAAAGCTTGGCTATCAGAGAAATATGAGAAACTTTTATTTGCCATAAGGAATTCTTTTACATGTAAAGGAATTTTTGACACAGTGTATCAATTTCACTTCAAATTGTTGTTACATTTCATTGGAAAAACATTTTTAGACATCCCTTTTGATTTGTACAGAAGTCTAGGAAAGATGGCACATAGGTGCAGCCGAAACCTAAGAAGGTAGAACACTAGTTTATTTCATTTTGGATTAATCAAATTGGTCGTGCTTGAAGAGATTAGGAAAATGAGCAGGGATTATAACATGTTTATTTTCCTTGTTGGTTATGATCCTGAGGTGCTAAGTATTCCTTCAACAAGAAGATGTACTCCAAGCTCAAAAAAAAAAACTATTCAAGCAAAGAACATGATGGAGAAAAAGACACGAGTGAGGAGTAGAGAAAGGGTAAGATTCATATGGAGAAAAAACCTAGGGTTGTTATAGATATAGAAGAGAGACCTGAATTTTAAAAGAGTAAAAATAAAATGAAAGGAATAAAGTTGGACTTTTTTGAAGAAAGGGTGGAGGTTAAGAGACCTAGGACTAGATTAGCAACGAAATGGAAAAAATATGTGGAAGAAGATACATTAGAGACTCCAATTGAGAAATCTATCCAAACAAAGAAGAAAAAAATCTCCAAAGTACAACCATATTAACAGACATAGAGTGATGATCCAGAGGTGAAAAAGGTAAATATACCATTAAAAGAAGCCCAGTTGATGATTGTGTAGTTGCAAGAAGAAGACATAAAACATAGGTTTGAAGTAGATGGAAGTCTAGACCTATATGAAAAAGATTTGATGGATGTTAGAGGGATGATAAGGAGAAGATTCCCATTACATAAACAAGTTCAAAATTTATATAAGCATAACAGATCCCTTAAAGCAGAAAACAAAAATATGAAGAAAGAGTTGCAAATGTTGAAAGATGAGGTCAGTGCAGGTAATCTAAAACTTATTGCTGAGGCAAGAGATAAATTTGATGAAATTAGACCATAACATGCTTAAATTTTAGTATTAGAGACTTGGAAAAGGTTTGAAATCATCCAGAAAATTTTTTGCACAAAAAATGCAATTTTCATAACTGTTGCAGTGCCAACAGTGTAAAAACAACGAAAATTCTACAAAAGTTCTGAAGGTGAAACTTTTGTAGCGCCTGCATTGTAAAATAGGGGAAAATGCTACAAAAATTATGGAAACGCAGTTTTGCAGCACTAAAGGCCATAATTGAATAGCATACATTGCAGAAGCTTCCAATTTTTCTCTAGCTCAGCTAATAGGTCAAAGATTGACTTTTATATGGATAGATTTTTACCAAATCAGTATGAGAATCGTGTTTGTAAATATTTTTTTTTCGAAGTAACTAAGGGGTTTAATTTAGGGTTAAGTTCTAAAAGTTAGGGGAATAGTTTATGTATGTTATTTTGTAACTATTCCTAACATACACAACCTTGAAAGGAAAAATATCGATGGAATAATGATAAGTCTTATAAACAAATTACAATTAAATGTAAATAATCTTCCCAACTATTAAAGATACCATCCACATCTTTCTTTTGATAGATTTAATACAAACAATTTATTACTATGAATACAGTAATAAAAATCTCCTAACCAAATACTATACTTTTAGTTTTATAATAAATTGCTATTGGATTCATTATTTTTTTCATAACTTAAATTTAAAACCCATTACTCATTATAAGCCTGTCCAATGGCTCTATATCCTTAAGGAGTCTAATATGATCTCAAATAATTAATTCATAGTTGGAAAATAATTAGTTCACATTTAAAAACTAAGGACTTATTCATAAATCATATCTTTTGTGAGATATAGTTCATGTGGACAAAGTTCTTGAACTCTGTCCTCATGGACAGTTTTTGTTTGACGATGATATTAACAGTACTTTGGGCACGCATCCTTGTTTGTCACCCCAATTTTCCTAACCCAATTCTTGAGGGTTTTGGCATTGAATTGTCGACCTTAGACCCTTCCCATAATGGTTGTCTCTGATGTATTCTCCAACTTGTTAAGGTGTATAACTACCCCAACCAAGAAATTGTTTGCTTTGCCTTGGTTTTTTAAAAGTCGCTACTTATTTCAACTTCTTTGTTCCCAAACTTTTGTCCCCGAACTAGTGTATTTTTCAAGGTCCTGGCTTTGAGAGGATTTATTCCCTATGGTATATTTTTTATTGATCCAAGGTCGTTCCCTAGATATGGTACCACTCTCTGCCTTAAGACCTGCTCTTTATTGGCATCGCCAGAATGGGTACCCTATGGTGGGGCGGGTGATTAGCACCCCCTTATTACTTTATTTATTACTTTCATTTCCTGCCTTATGAATTTCCTGAGCTGGAAACATGAAATTCAACCCCTACCCCTTATTTCTCTTTCCTTCTAAAAGATTAAGGGCTTCTATTCCTTGTAGTATCTGACCTTACCGGTTGAATATGAGGATGAACTAGTCTGGTGGATTAATACCTCCTTGTGAAGTAAGACCTCCTCATTATGAAAGTCTTTATTCCCTTATTATTCCCATAAGATAGTCTGACCTTCCTTACCTTAAGTGTCACATACCCCAATTTTGTAAAATTATGTAAATTGTTTTATTATATTTCTGAGACATTATGTTAAAAATAATCCTAAGTAGGGATTGATGACTCAGCAGAGTCAACAATAATGGAGTGTAATTCAGAATATTTTATTATTTAATAAATAAATTATGGAGACAACAGCATGGGAGAGCTGTTAAAAAGAGGTTACAGGTCAAACTGGTGGATGGAACTAGGTGGCAGGCAAAAGACAAGTGGCAGCATCCTCAAACACTTCCTAAGTTGCAGGTGGCAACTTCCCTATATTTGGGGTCATGATTCCCCAAGAAAGTGGAATGTGAGCAGGTGGCTCATTAAATGACAGTTAACCCAACTAAGACCTAGGCAATCTTTAAAAGTACTTAATGAAGAGAGCTCAGGCTGCTCAGTTATTTTCCAGAGAGAATGCATTCAGGTGAATGTTATTAAGGAAATTCATTGAGGAAGACGGAAAAATAGTAAGGAAGTTGTTTGAGAGGAATGCTGCAGTAACTTGGTTATTTTACAGCTTTTTAGCTGGGAGAACTTACTGATAAGTTCTGAGTTAATACTGAGTTGAAGACTGGTATCTGACTTTGCTGCACCTAGTTCCAGCCAGGGAGACCAGAGCAAGCTCGGGGGTCCTGAGAAGTCGTTGTCTGAGCGCTCTCCAGGAGTTGGTAGGGAGGAACAACCTCCCATTGTTGTTGTTGTCCATAACTTAAACAGGTTCTGTTATTCATTTCCTTATGTTTTTCTGAGTTTGAATGGAGGAATGATATGTTCATTTATATGTTTGAGTAATTATTTATTCCAGTAAAATTAGTATCTCAGGATACCTGTAGATAAACCTGTTAGTATTCACTGTGTTTTTCCACATCTGGTATCACCATATCGTACTCTAGCACAGTGTCTCAGTGTTGAGAAGTAGTATTCTCCCGAACTGAGTTCCCTACTTTACTTGCATCTATTATAGATGTCTTTCTGTTTTAATTCATGAGTTATCTTTTTACAGCTTTAACTATTCTGATACTGTAACTTTGTTTTCTGGAAATACTAGCAGTAATAATAAAAAGATAGTTCAAGTATCTGTGCAGTTTAAGTTATGGTTGTTCTTCTATTTTAAAAGGAATTCAGTTTTATAGAGATAAATGAAAACATTACTGGCAGAAGGACATAAGCATGTATCTGTACTTAACTAATTGATGTTACAAGTTAAAGCCTTTTAGTAACAGTCTGCATTATAGCAGAGAATGCAAATTTTCCAAGTTACTGTACATTCATTTATTCAGCTAGGTTAAAGCATATTTTCATAACTGTTATTTTTATTTTAAATCTGGTAATTAGATGCTAGTTTATATACAAGTATTTATATAGATACTATATAAAATTTACTTTATTATTAGATAAGTACTATAAAGAAATATTCAAGCTTTAGAACCAAATAATGGGTATATAATATTAAAACAATATTCATAGTAATATCAATAAGTAGTAATGTATTATAGTATCTACGATGTAACATGGTGTTATACAAGTAGTATAATAATATACAATAGAAACTTAGTTCATTAATACATAGAATGTAAATAATATAATATTTATGAACTAGTCTTTAATATGTTTTATAAAGTAAATAAACGTTATTAAAGGACGTTAGTATTAATTAAAAGATTACAATAGGAAAAACTAGTAATTTCTTCTTACGTCTAGGTTAATAGATAAAACGCAGCAAGTACTCTTTAAATAAATCATTTCAAGTACAGCATTAAGGATAAATGAAAAGGAGATAAACAAATTTAAACATTTCTCGGAACTAAGGGTATAAACCCTAACCCTTTCTTCTTAATAAACACCTGCAACTTCGTTTTATTTATTAACCATAACTATAACAGAAATATATATATATATAAAGGCGTATGGCCTATAGAATGGACAGGAAATAGTAAATGCAAGGCTCACGGCCTGTAAAAACACATTAACCCTGTAATAACGCGAAGGCTTACAGCCTGCAAAATTGCTTACAAAACCTACAGCAATTAAAAACAAAACTTTACATTCACGGCCGTAGCCGGAGGACTCTCGTAAGAGCCAAGGTTTTAACCCGTAGAGCTAAAACTGTAAAACAATTAAACCATAATGCATGGAGGACAACCAGGGCTGCTTCGAACAGCCAGCGCAGCCTCTTAAGGTTTTAGACAAAGGAGATGAGCCGTGGAAGGACCAAGGCTTACCGTGGCCTGCGTTGTTAAAACCTTGGTGCCCTTTTTGTATGCAGCAGAAAGTATAGCTGGTAGACATCTGCATTAACATATTAAAGACGACTGTTAGCATGTATTTTTAAAAGATAAATAATAACTTCAAAGTTTGCAGTGCAAGGAAAATACAAATTAAAGAGTTACCTTATCAGTTGAAGGCCCACGATGCGAAGCCGGGGTTTTTTTCAGCGAAAAGGTTGCCATGCAATGGCAGAGCGACTGGTACTCTTTTCATCTTCCAACCTACAGCACAAAGGAGACCCCACATAAACCCTTACG
>LPNX010684625.1:10916-28516 GCA_001517045.1 Pseudotsuga menziesii | reverse complement strand
TTATGCTTTCAATGTCTCAATGGGTTCCTTATATAGCTTTTCAAAGGGATACTGAAAGGTCGAATCCGTGCGATCTCAAGGCATATGGAAGGCCAGGATTCATATGAGTTGGATCCAAGTCAAGGAACGCTCCAAAAGGTTTTGGATTATGAACACATCCCGATGTACGCGACTATAGAGGGAATATCCGTGTATGTACGCGGTTATCGGGGAAAAGGCCGTGTATATCATTTTTCTTATGTTTTTAGGGATGGTCAAGGATACATCAAAAGACAAAAAGTGGTCCATAGGGGCTAATGAGTCTGCAACGGGACATGGGAAGGCCATACAATGTGTGATTCACCTAGTGTGGTGAAATCTGCTATAACAAATGCCCCCTAATGTATGAGATCAAAGGGGTTATACGATGGCCGAAATACATTATAAGTCCATCCCAGAAGTGAAGTGATGAAGGTACCCAAATGGAAGACCAGCCACCCAATCAGCATAATACCATAATATAACTCTGCATATAACTGCACATACATATAGCAGTCCCGGATACATAAGAGTACAATGGCCATGAATAGGCATGAAAAATGATAACACATATGTGATCATCGCCACGTACAATATACATAGATCAGAATCTCCATGATGAAGATATACAAAGGACCATGATCTCCACAAAGGCTGAAGATATATAATAGATCAATATCTCCATAGTGGCTGGAAATGTCTGACATATACTGGAACAAGTCACGAGAGCTGAAATCTCATGAACACTGGCACGATCAAGGAGGTAGCATATAGTGGATGCCACCAATCTAGAAGGTCTTCTACACATACCGCTACGAGTACATGTCCTACTATGTGAATAGAGGTGTCGAGGTCAAACATAGTAGTCCATCGTCTGATTATCGGTCATTGATGTATACCGTTAATAGACGCGAGATCACCCACCAATAATGAAAATGGGAATCAAGGTACTAGAGTGCAAACTAAAAAGTGTGAATAAATGTGTTGAGGTCAAACACTTGAGAGAATCCATCGATCAGGGGACATTGATGTATTCCCAAAACTTTCGATGGCAAGAGAACCTGCCACTGATGACTGCAAGTCTTAAGGCACTCAAAATGACTCTAGACTACAATCCCATAATAAATTATCTGAAGTCGATGGGATAAAATCCGTTGGAAGGAGGGCATTAGGGCATCCCCCATCATCCAACATGAGGTACTCAGCAAGGCTATATAATATGGAAGAACTCGATCATAAGGTGCACGAACCAGTGACTGTACCAGGAATGGCCAACATGCAAAGTCAAGATAACAGAGGAATGGTCTACTCAGGTTTCAACTTCCTTCAAACAAGAGCATAACGGCGTATGGTGACTGAATGAAGGCAGCATAGACTTGATATACAAACTGGGACATCTCTATGATGCAGGAGGCATCAATAGAGGCTCCATAGGGACTGGAAGCATAACCAGTCGGTGGAGATAAACTCAGATAAACGAGTACAGCTCCTGAAGTCAAACTATAACCCAACCAATGGATGTGATATACAGTGCTTTGTTGAAAGGCGACACGACTCGACAGCTGCCAAAGATAATATCTTTTCTTGTCCGGATTTTTGTTTTTTTTATTTTTTTGGTCTTTTTCAGTTATTTGAAAAGCTTGAAAAAAGAATAAACTAGCTTTATAGTTACAAACTAGGAGGGGACGAGTGTCATGAGGGAAAACAAACTAGTTCCAAGCAGTGGAACATACCTATGCTCAATGCAAAGATACATGTGTAGGATATTGACACTCAGGGGAAAATCCCCTCCTGTTAAAAAGGGAATCAAGCTGCGAAAGATATAAATAAAGGCTCTGCATGGCTAGACATGAAACAAGCTCGGGCTATATGGCTGAAACGCAATGTCAGGGGAGCTGGCATAAATCTCAATAAGACAGGAAAAGATCATGATAATGCATCCACAACTTGATACAAGGGAGTCTGGGGGGTCATGGCCAGCATAAGATCAAGAGGAGTATGAGGCTCTTGCTAAATGTCATGGAAATACTATACAACGGACTCCCACACCCTAAAGGGGGAAACATCGGCATGGGCACCAAATGCAAATAAGGCGCTAACTAGGGTACCCATGTAAGGTAAGGCTCTACCACTCATATCATGCCACTTCTATAGCAGCAAGAAGGTTCCGTGACATAATAGAGTGAGTTCGTACCTAAGGATATAGTGACATGGTCATAAGGTCATGCAAAATGCAAATGGTGGTGAACGTAACCTATATGCCAGTATAGACATTATACCTGAGATCAGTACGAACGGGTCAATCCAAAGGCTGAAACAGCGCTGAAAACGGTCTTCTACATCACAGATTAGGTCAGAAATAGTCCAAAATGGTTAGAAATAGTCAAAACTATAGGAAAGGGGGTACAAATTTTCAAATATTTAAAAATTTTTCTATAAATAGTAAAAAATAGAAATCATTTGAAACTTTTACCCATTGGAGCTCTGATTTTCAACTGCAAATTCCAGAAGATCCAGCCGACAGAATTCACAACAGTCTCTTCCAGGTATTATTTCATGTTCTATGCTTGCATTTCAATACAATTTTTACAATTTTTCATGGTCAAATGAGTTTTTAAAGGCCAATCTTACATGAGCACTGCGGCCCATGCGGGTATCGAGGCTTTTTCCACGTATAGGGCTGGCTATACACGGAAAAGGGGCCAGAAACCGCGCACATACGCGACTGTTTTCAAAACAGCCGCGTATGACGCCGCGCATAAGGATTTACATGAATCTAATGGACATTTTGGTCAATTTCTCATGCAGGATGGTGCTAGAGTGGTGAGAACGCGAGCATGGTGACATAGAGGAAGCAGTAAGGGTTGACAAAATGGCTCAAGAAGCTCTGAGAATATGTGGACTCTACAAGTTTTGGTGCCTAGGTGGCTTGAGGGCCAAACCAGGACTACTACAGATGCTGGTAGACTATTGGGATCCAGACTCAGAGTCCTTCCGGCTAGACGGCATGTCCCTCACCATTGAGGTGGAGGATATCTACTTTATGACAGGTCTATCTCGATGAGGTGAGATGGTGAACCTTCGTGCTCGAGGAGGGCCAGTTCATGGGCTTACTATCGATGAGTACATAGCTGTGTACTGCTACCCAGAGACGGAGAAGGTGGGGAGCCAAGTTCCCACCAATGCTATACAGGTGCTGGGCATAAAGGCCATACTACTGAAGCTGGGTAGGATAGCAGGCTTAGCATCACTCCATCAAGCCTCTCGGCCACTGATGTTCTATGCAATGGAGTGTATGACACCGACCATCTATGACTGGAGCACTTCCCTACTAAGCAACATGAAACATCAGCTCAGTGAGTGCAAGGCAGGTAGGATACGGAACTTCGGGTTCAGCAGTATCTTGAGCACATTTTTCTTCGAGCGTGTTCCAGGATTGCGCCCTAGAGTGGATGTTCCTCTCCACAGGGTTCGAGATCCAGCCCAACGACGTTGGGCAGACACGATGCGCAGACTGGGGGGTGGTAGGGTGGCCAACCCTTATCCAGCAGACTTTTTTCCATGGTGGCGACGACAAATTATTGCCATAGAGGACTACCCTTATGCAGGGATAGACTTCTGGGGAGATCCGGACATGCCATTACCACCAGGATCAGCATATGGAGACATAGGTAATGAATCTCGACCCTTACTCTTTTAAAAAAATTTGAATTATTTAATTTTTTTGTGTTTTCTTGATTAATGGAATAAAAAAGACATGGTTTTGGGTGACAATACATAGTGACATCTACCATTCATGTGCAGATGTGGGACCACGGAAACCAGAGGGCTTCCCACGTCATAGACGGAGGGGAAGAGGAGACGATATCATTGTTGTGGATGCGGAGCGAACGCTCCAAAGCATCCATACCAACTTCGTGCGACTGACTCACAGGATTCCCATGGCGCAAGTCAAGGACTTTCTTAAGGCTATGTAGAGACAGGTGGTGGGTGTACCACGCACATGGGTGCGTTTATTCCGGTGGCTAGCTAGAGCTGTGGTGACATATCATGATCACAAACCTCATCCACCTCCATAGGACTAGACACCTGGGAGTGTATCTATTTTGTACTACCATGTATATGATGTTGGCTTTTAAAGCCCCAATTTTGTATTATGACACTATGTATTACCATTTTTTATGGTGATCGGTTTATTTATTTACATGTGTAAAAATTGTGTTTATGATTAATTTATGATGAATGAAACAAATGCCAATCTAACACATAGTTAGCATATGAGTCAGCAATTTGATTATAATTTCTTGGAATGTGTATATATGTTATGTTCTCAAACTGCCCTTCTAACAATCGCACACGTAAGAATCTCCTCAATAACGTCGGATCTCTAACATGGTACAAACCATTGAGTTGTGACACTACTAACTCTGAATCAAGACGTACCTCAAGAGAGAGAACACCATGCGAAATGGCATCCCATAGAAGCTCGATAACGGCACTATATTCATCAACATTGTTGGAAGATAGCCATAGACATACACCTCCTGAAGATAGTACATGACCCATAGGAGTATAAATCACCCAAGCAGCTGAGGCTGAGTGTTGAGTGTGACGGCTTGCACCATCCGTGAATCCTATGTAGGTGGAAGATTTCATTGACATCTGCCACAAGAAATGGAAACTAATCACAAACCCGATCATGATAAACAAGACCTAACTATGCAAAAAAGCTGTACAATAATATACAACAAGCAGCCTTGGCTAAAGATCATGCATAGTATTTTTTAAGATAGAGCCCATTTCTAGGCTCCGCCAAGGCCGTCCCTTTGTAATCCACTAACTCGTAGGCACCCTTCTCTAATACACACTTAACCACGTAAGGACCATGCCACATAGGATTGAACTTCCCTGCCCCCAAGGGTTCTTTCGATTGATCCCACAAAAGGACCAAGTCTCCCTCACTAAACACTCTCGGACGGACAGACTTATCGTATTGGGCCTTTATGCGATGCTTATTAACCTCTAGAGTCACCAAGGCATCTCTACGCTGCTCATCAAGTTGCTCAAGGTGAACCAAACGCTCCTCCAAAGGTGAAGTGTCTGGTAAGAGTTCCACGGCTAACTTCAACAAAGGAATCTCGCATTCAACCGGAAATATTGACTCTACTCCATGCACAAGCTGATATGGAGAAAAACCAGTGGCAGTGTTTACTGTGGTTCGATATGCCCACAAATTAGGGTACAACATAATATGCCAATTCGTCTTTCTTTGTGCGATGGTTCATTGGAGAATGGACTTAATTGATTTATTCACTGCTTCAACCTGTCCATTCGCTTGAGGATAGTAAGAAGAGGAGTGCTCTTGCTTATACCCTAACTTGGATGCCAACTCTTCCATCATATGGTTCTGAAAGCGCGAGCCATGGTTAGTGACAAGCTCTCTCGGAATCCCAAACCTAGAAATGATTTGGTTGAATACAAAGTGCACGGCTGTCTCACCATCGTATTTTACTGTAGGCATTGCCTCAGCCCATTTCGTGAAGTAATCGACAACCACTATGATATGATGGTGCCCCCCAGCCGAAGCTGGGTTGCAATCCATAAAATCGAGCCCCCATTTGGTGAAGGGACCGACGGTGATAATAGGGTGTAACGGGGCAGTATTCGAGCGCATGCTACATGCGAACACCTGGCAAGGGTGGCACCTCTTGACCGCTTCAATACAATCCTTGAAGATCGACGGCCAGAAATATCTTGCTCTCAAAATATTTTGAGCTGTAGAAAGCCTAGATAAATGACCACCACACGCCCCTCCGTGGAAATCATTAAGCACTACCTCAGCCTCATCATGAGTTAAACAATGTCGTAAAAGGGAATCTACTCCATGGTGGTACAAAGTATTGTCCACTATGAGGTAGTTCTTGGAAACGTGACGTAATCGACATCGCTCATCTCGCGAGAGGTGAGTAGGGGTCCTCTGCGTTTGCAAATATACTATGATATCTCCGTACCATGGGTCAGCCGTTGAGATTAAGAAAATGTGTTCATCAACGAACGTATCTTCACATATCGACTCCTCAGCCTCGCTCGGAAAGTCCGATATGAGCTCTGCAAAGATTAAATATTTCTTCGATTTTGCCGAAACAAATTCGAGATCAAACTCTTGCAGGATGACAATCCATTTATTATATTTTCCCCCAATCATCCTACGTGTGAGGACAAATTGAAATGGATTGACATGGGCAACAACCAAGGTCTGGCGAAGGAGAATATAATGTCTCAAACGCTACACCGCATGTACGGTAGCTAAGGCAAGCTTCTCGACATGAGAATACCGAATCTCTGCGTCAATAAGGTTTTGGCTCAGATAATATATGACATGCTTCTGGAGCTCCTCATCCTCCTGAACCAAAACCATCCCAATCATCTCTAAAGACGCGGCCACATATAATAGGAAATCACGGCTATAATCCGGAGGACTAATCACCGGGGCCGATGCTAGGGCTCGCTTAAGTGCATTGAAGGACTCCTGGGCTCGCTCATCCCATTCAAAGGGAGTATCTTTCTTCAGGAGACGCATGAAACCTCTAGTCAAATTGGCAAAATTGACAACAAACCTTCGTAGGAAGTTTTCCATGCCTTGCAAACATTGAAGATGACGAATAGTTCACGGGGGAGACAACTGAAGTATTGCCTCCACCTTCAAAGGGTCAACTCTTATACCCTCTTTCGAAACGATAAATCCTAACAACCGACCTAATTTCACGCAAAAGATGCACTTATGAGGGTTTAATCTAACAGCAAAGTTCTAGCATCTTTCGAACACCAATCTCAAGTGATAAGAATGATGCATTCTCACGCGAGAATGAGCAGTGAGGTCATCCAAAAATACTTCAATAATGGACTTGAGATCGTGGAAAATCAAGGTCATCACCTGCTAAAATGTAGCTCCGGTGTTTTTAAGGCCGAAAGGCATTTTTCGATACGCAAATGTTCCCCAAGGACAAATGAATGCGGTCTTATGTTGGTCCTCGGGTTTAATTTGAATCTGATTATACCCAGAAAAGCCGTCCATAAAAGAGAACACCTCGCTACCCGCACACTCATCCAAAATCTGATCTATAAATGGTGTGGGGAAGTTATCCTTAGGATAGGCATGATTTAAATCATGGAAATCAGTGCATATATGGATCACTCCCTGCTTCTTATCTACTGGAATGGGGTTTGAAACCCACTCCATCAAGGGAACGGGATAGATGAAACTAGCTTTCAATAGCTTCTCTATCTCTGCCTTTATGGTGGGTTCTTTCCCAGGATTTATCGTGCGTAAATGCTGTCGAACAGGCTTAGCATTGGGGTAAGTCTTAATCTCATGTTCGATAATCTGAGGGTCAATCCCTGGCATCTCATCATAAGACCAAGCAAAAACATCGTGGAATTCCTTGAACAGCTCGGTATACTCGCAAATCTCATCTTGGGAACAATCCGCCCCAATGTAGACATTCTCAATTGTACCAGGATTGCGAGAAATGTTGATAGGCATAGTTGATGATATGTTTGCCATGTTTCCATCAGCCATCTGACCAGGAGAGCTTAATGGAACCATGGGTATACCAACTTTCTGACTAAGAATCTCCCTATAATCCTCATGATCCAAAAGGTCAAGCTCTAGAAGGAAATATGATCTATGATGAAGTTCCTCCCATGGTGGCTCAACTCTCGACATAGCCTCGATGATCGCTTCATCTGAAGGGAAAACCGTATCAAGGCAGTCATTGGCATGAGAAGACTGTACTTCCCATGCCGACAGCACATAGGGGTCTTCCTCCTCTGTCCGTGAAGAAGAAGAACAAGGCTCTACAGCAGACTAGAGATTAGCTTAGTAAGCTATCATGACTGCAGGCAAAGGCACACTCATCTCAATGGCCTCACTCGAAGGACTCGGTGAAGGAAGAATCCAAGGATCTTCCATATGACTTGTGCGAAAAGGCACCGATCTCGTAGACGTGGAAGCGCCATCGAAACTAGATCCTATCATGAGGACGGGTGCAGGACAACTAAAGGTTCCCATGAGGGATGGGTACATGCCTACACCCACATTCCCAGTTGCCGGCTGGGAATGTTCAACTTTCGAAACCGAATCTTCCAAAGATGCACTAACAGGCGGATTCTTGAATGCCATCTGATCAATCGTTACAATCTTCCCATTATGAGGAAAGCATACAATGTGAAATACGGAAGACGCAACGGCTTGCATACTCTACATCCAGTTCCTTCCCAGTAAGATATTGTAGTCAAGGGGCGCATCAACCACCTCAACCTCTATCACAACGGTCTTCCCTCCCAAACGGAATTTAAGGGAAGGAAGGATACCGTGCGGCCTAAACGATCTCCCATCAAAAGCAGTTAACATGGTCGTAGACTTTGACAACTTAGGAGAACCAAGACCCTTCCAACAAGACAAAGACATCATAGAAGCAACAGCGCCCTCGTCAATCACAGTGTGCTTGATGATCATATTAAGACATTCTACATGCACCAAAAGGGACACATAGTAGGGCAAGCGAGGCTGATGTCCTACGGTTTCAAATTTGATCACTGAGGAAGAATCATCACCATTCACACCAAGAGCGGAAAGCAAAGCCTTTCTTTGCGACAGACAACTCTGAAGCACTTCTAATGCAGACATCGCACAAGGAGTATGGCCCAAGTCCTCGACAATTGAATAATTCTGGACGGCTCGGGCATTTGGGTTATGACCCGAACGCTTAAGTACCCCCTTAGGAATGCAAGGTGCAGCCTCAGGTTTATCTGCAAGTTTCTCAATGCGCAAAGGGGTTCCTAGTGGATCAGGTTCTTTGCCTGGGTTGGGTTGTGACGAAGTATAATCGTTCGCACGCGTCACAACTTTCATGGCACGGACCATATTAATGCACCCACGACCACTAGTTTCAGGTGGATCTTTATCACTAGATTGATCATGGGACTTTGAGTTCATATTCTGGTTATGCGCTAAAGGGTTCCTTAACACGGCTGGGCCCTGTGCTATGAACTTCGAAGCTTCATCCATCCTAGGGCACAAGTAAGTGAGGTGATCGTCCTTACATAGCTTGCAAGGTAACTTAACCTTACGTTTATTCTCCTTGTCCCCCCCAGCTTTTTTATTGTTCTTGTCATTATTATTGGCATTCTCATTCTTATTCCCACCCTTTTTATTCTTATTGTTTTTACCCTTTTTTCTATTCCATCCGGGTTGCTGGTTACCCTTCTGGTCGGACGATTGCACAGCAAGTACATTCGCCGTTTGGGTAGGCTGAGACAAAGCCATAGCTTGTCCCGAGGCAGATTGGTTGATTGACAACTGAGAAACTTGTTTCACAACCGAACCTACAGGTTTCTTACTTGCACTACCGACAATTCCATTGGCATGTGGTCCAGGTTTGACCTTGGGATCGAAACTAGAACGAGGAATGTTAGGTATAATCTCATATAACAAACCAGACTGAGCATAGATCAAGTCTATTTCCTGCACCCTAAAGATGGCTTGTTCCTCATTCTGCACTTCGGATGTGGAAACATCCTTTACGATATATGGCAATAAATATTTGAGGAACCACTCAAGGAGGAACTCCGACAGTATAAAGGCTTTAATTAATCTCTTCCCTCTACGCCACTCCTGAATGTGATCAGAAATATGGGTGGCTTTATCTTGCCGAAATGTCGACAAGAGTTCATTACCAACATCATAGTGCACTGGTAGCTAGAAGTGATTAAGGAAAGTCATCACAAGATCGTCGAACAAAGTAAAGGAACCCCTAGGTAACTCTATATACCATTTCGCCGCAGGCCCTGTAAGGGTGCATTGAAATAGTCTCAAAAGGACTGAGTCCTGATGCAATGAATTGGAAGAGCACCATAGGTGGAATGTCGTAACGTGTTCACTTGGATCCTCTCCTGGTTTTCCTTTGAACTTAGGTATGTCCGAAGGAAGCTTGGTAGGGACAGCCGGCCAAGCTGGGTCATGAGCCACAGGATCGTTCGTAAGTCTCGATAATTCAGGTAAATTGAGTGTAGCGAGGAAAGGGAGCCTAGGATGATGAGGTCTAGGGACCACTCCGTGGTCCATATAGGATTGATTACCACAATGACCTTGGCCATAGTGACCTCCTCCTGTATGACCCGTATAGGGTGGCGTGGAAGTACCATAATGAGGTGGACCTTGACTAGTAGGAGCTACAAAGCCATAGTTAGGAGAGTAAGCAAGTTGTGAATACCTACCTCTGTAAGGTGAAGAGACCTGTCCATACTGTATCCCATAATAGGGTCCATAGGTCACCGCTTGCGATGTCCCATGAGACACTCCATAGGTAGGGACATACATTCCGGAAGTAGGAATATACATACCAGAAGTAGGGATATATGTCGTGGAAGTAGCAATCTGACCTCTAGGAACATGAACATAACCTCCCGAAACCACGGGTGGTATGTAGGCTTGAGACACAACTGTTATAGTAATCGAAGTACGGATCTGACTCGTAGCTACATGCTGACTCGAAGGACCACGAGAGTAAGGTGGAGGGTTTACATTTGAAGAACTCAAAAGCGAGGATGAAGGAATCTCTGTAAGAAGAAATGTAGTAGTGCCTATCGTCACTCGTCTAGAACCTGGTATCCCTATCGGATCACTAACTCTAGGCCTAGGAGGTATATAACATGGAGCTTCCACCACTGGGATGGAAGGTGCAATGTGACTAGTACTCCCAAACCTCTCCTCAAGGTAAGGCATGGGATTGCCCCCAGGCATAGTGCTAGGCTCAAAATCAGATTGAACATGAAATGTCAAATCGTGCATAGGAAAACCAGTCGTAGCATAACTACCATAGCTAGTACTAGGAGGGTCAAAGTGAGTCTCGGCATCTTCCAACATTCCATACCGGTAACGTGTCAATGGGGAATCAGCGCTAGGGTGAGTAGGTCTATCATGCAAAGATCCTATCTGGGAAATCACAGGACCGAACTCAGCTAGGTCAGGTGAAGGATCGTACGTAAGAGTAAGTTCCCCATCGTTAATACGAATGGGAGGAGGTGGCTCAAGAATAGTCTCTGAATGATCCTCCATGGTGTGTGAATCAGTGTGTGACATAGTCCACCTGGACAGTCTAGGCCCCTCTCCCAAAGGAGGAGGAGAAGTGAAAGGTGGAAGTCCTGCTAACTGACGAGAATGGCGCAGAACCATACCCAAATCCATAATGACTCAACAAAAGAAAAGACTCTCTATTTACGTCAACCCTAGGCCAACTAGCATGCACAGAGCAATCACTATAAAATCTAAAGCCAAAAGCAAGCAAACAAGGGATGGATAAGTGAGCTCCCGAATGTGGCCGGTATGTCTCGCCTAGGAGAGGATTGAGAGGCCCTTGTCACCACAAGAGGAGGTTCAAAACCAATTATTGTGGCCCTCAGTTTCAACGCGTAAAGCGACTGTGCTTTCCGATCCCAACCTGGCCGGGACACATGCAGAATAACCTCTACACGTACCCCCTCGATATCCTAGGTAAGGTCACTAAGGTCACCTCAATAAAATAAACACTCAGGCGGACAATCGCAGGTGGGATTAACCGTATGGGCAGGGTAGCAAAGCCCAAAAATCCCAAAAGAGCCCCCAGATACGAATACAATCCTGGCTATATCGCCGGTCCTACATAGTTACCGACCAGGGGTTATCCCAATCAACAACCGCTCACACTACCTAGTGCTTGACTCCCTTTTGCGAGGAGCTTCCTGAGAACGCTGGTTATACCAAGTATTTCACACGCTCCCTGGACAGACACCTAGTTGTTGTTGTTTAGTGATCTTGGAGAATTAACTTACAATGAACTATTCCAAGATCCTAAAAACTAAGCTTGTTGGTACACCCTAGAAAAGAAAAGAGTGTAATTCATTTTATTTAGCATTGATTTTAGTTGGCTTTATTACTCAAAAATAGGATATGGTCGTGCAACTAATGGTGTTATGACGCAACAAGAAGTAAAATGCACACCTAACAATCAATGCAAATGCATTGTGTCCATGAAAACAGGGTATGCATACTACGTGAATGCACAATTTCTTCTTCAAATGCTGAATGCAAATTTCCCTATATGAAGTCCTAACTATTACTCCAAAGCAAATATAGATCTAATGCAAGTACAATGCAAAGTGCAAAATGCAATGCATGATGATAAGCAAATGTTTTTGGATTTTTTGAAAATAAAGAGATACAAAAAGAAAAAGAATGACTCTACCCACCCCAGACTCTTCAAGCACACATAAACAGCATTCCAGCAAATCACTAAGGCAAAAGGACTCTAATGCACTAATCTCAAACAAAAAATCAAAGATGCCATGACAAGAACTTTCCTAAAAGAAAAAATTTAGGCTAAAAAAAACATTTCTGGTCAAAAACAGAGGTATTAACAGACTCAGGCAGTGCCAAAGGAGACTTAGCAACTAACATCATTCACCCAGCAATCCACAATCTTCCAAAAAAAGGTAAAAACCAGGGTATACGCGACTGTGTGCAGTGAACCCGTGTGTATACGCGGAAATCCCAGAGGAAACCGCGTGTATACGCGACTGTAAGTGACAAACCCGCGTACAGGAAGAAAAAGATGCACAAATTCGAGGTAAACAGACAGGCTGAGACTAAATTCACACCAATCAGGCTCTACCAGGCATACATGCCCCCATACCCAACACAGAAACAAGAGAGAGAGAGAAATTCAAATACATTGAATACCAAGAGATCAACCCCCAAAGGACAATTACTAGGAAATCCCCAGCAGAGTCACCAATTCTGTTACGGAGAGAAATTCGTATGGCTTGGGGTACCACAACAGACAGCTAGACTCCAGAAATCAATCTTTCCCAATATGCAATAGAAATAAAAACATCTAACACTAAAGGATCAAACCTCGTACCTTATTCCGGACGGTTGAAGTAGATCCCCATTGAGCTTTCCAATCTTTAGCTTGAATTGTTATAGCACGTCCTCAACAACAAGTAAACAATACAAGCATACTATATTTCATGGTGTTAGATCTATTCTAGCATATATAATCAATAATGTAAAAGCATTTGACATATTCCAATGGATACAATATTCATTCAAATACACATTACTGGACAGGAAAGATATTTCTATTAATATGAATCAGAGATTACAAGTGACAACCTCTGACGGCACGTCTGCGAACCGAAGAAACTGAATCCCCCACTTGGGCCTCCACCACCTCAATCCTCCATCACTTCGATAGCAAGCTCACTAGCAAAAGGCAAGCTTGGGAAGAGCACAACAGTGCTCCAAGGGACAAATGGATGCAAACTCAAACATAATTTCTGGCAACAATGGACTATAGTTTCGTTACTCTCAATTCTCTCTAATGCTTTCAATGTCTCAATGGGTTCCTTATATAGCTTTTCAAAGGGATACTAAAAGGTCGAATCCGTGCGATCTCAAGGCATATGGAAGGCCAGGAGTCATATGAGTCGGATCCAAGTCAAGGAATGCTCCAAAAGGTTTTAGATTATGCACACATCCCGATGTACATGACTATAGAGGGAATATCCGCGTATGTACGCGGTTATTGGGGAAAAGGCCACGTATATCATTTTTCTTATGTTTTCAGGGATGGTCAAGGATACATCAAAAGACAAAAAGTGGTCCAAAGGGGCTAATGAGTCTACAGCGAGACAGGGGAAGGCCATACAATGTGTGATTCACCTAGTGTGGTGAAATCCACTATAACACTGGCTCCTCCATTAGATGACTTCTGAGTTTTGTTGAAGACATCACGTTCTAGCTTATCTCGTTTGTCCCGCCTATTGTTCCTGGAAGATCCCTTGGAGTACCTCTTACATAATTCCAAAATATTTCCAAAAGATTCCTTGGAGATATCTCCCTTCCCTAGTAGGTTTAACATATCTAAACAATCATCCCTAATCCCGCGAAGCAGGATTATCTTGAGCACATATAATCCCATGTTCGTTTGTCCAGCTCTTTGCACATTGTATAAAAGTCTTTCTACAAAATATTCCAGACTCTCATCCTCCTTCTGCAGCATTTTGAACAATTCTTCTCTTTTATCCTTGGTGTTGCAATATTCCTGATATTTCTCCAAAAACACCTGTTTCATTCTATCCCAATTAGAAACATTTCCTCCTCCTAGAATCATGAACTAGTGTAATGCGTTGTCCTTCAGGGTGGAAGGGAAGATTTTTAGATTTTTTGCATTGGTGACGTAATTGTAGCTGTGATAGAGGATATCGAATTCGAAAATAAATTCATCTAGATCTTCTGCCGCTCTTCCATGGAAGCAAGGAAACACCAATGGTGAGATATTTTTCATAGGGGTTGTCCCCTCTGGCTGCTGGATTGGGAATTGCAGTGTAGCCACCGTTTCTTCAGGCAGGGAGTGATTTTCATGATGATAGCTTTCCCCCATTACCTCTTCCTCATTAGACTCGTGTCTATTACTCATCTCCTCTTCGTTTGTTCCTGCGTTCTTTTCCTCATTCTTTTCTTCATTCTTTTCCTAGTTCTTTTCTTCGTTCCTCCACTGATCAGTAATCTTTTGTTGGAACTGCGTCCATTCTTCTTCAGCTACAACCTTCCCGTAAATGTGGTAGATCAAGCCTCTACCAGTAGGTCTAGTTGTACCATCTTTGTCCTCTTCTACAGGGATATTTGAGGAAGTCGCGGCTGCTCGTGTGTTCTCCACTGTGGACCCTGATGCTGGTGCCACAGGATCGGTAGGGTTTCTTCTTCTAGGAGTTTCTTGATGGAGAGCCTTGGTGGATGAATCAGTTCTGTCAACAAGATCATCAATGAATGTCCTTCTGCCCAATTGTGGACTTCGACCACGACCCAAGCCACCTGCACTGTTAGTATTTTGTCGGGTTTTGGGAGTTGAAAGATGATCACGCTTTACCCTTCTCGTATTCATGCAACCCAAATCATTACAGTAAAGAAAAATGGAAGAGACTGACTAGAAACAATTACAAAATGCAACTAACAATGGTGTTTAATTTTTATCCTTCCCCGGCAACGGCGCCAATATTTCGAGCACCCAATATGCAAGTAGATCACTACCAACATACAAAGTGTACAATATTTATTGTCAACCTAGGAAATTCTTGTATTTCAAGGATAAAATGCACAGTATATTATTAAACACAAAGTCACTTTAATTGAACAATACTATCCTCTATTCAACTATGCTCATCCCAAGAATCTGTGTAATCCCATTTATCTTCTAAATGCTACAATCACAATTACCTTCTACTATGCTTTGATCTAAGAATGGAAAGATAAACATAATATCCAAATTACAATTACAGATGAAAGGAAATCCTATTCACGTCTCTGAATGATTAATTCACCTATTCAATCTAGTTACTCTAGAAAACCACAAGCGTAAATTGAATATTGATCTAGGAATTCAATTGCAAAGATTGAGTTCAACTACTCTAAGAAAACTGAAGTGCAGGAATGAAATTCAACAATCATAACAATAATGACAAGTTGCAAAGATTCATGGAATAACAACTAAGGATCTTAGGATGAACAGAGTTGTTACAATTACCACATGAATTGTATAAAAGGTAATTACCTACTCAGTCGACTGTCACACGATACCACTACAGATCTCCAAGGAATGCAATCACAACAAACTGTAAATCCACACTTACCACAACTGCTTATGAAAGGAATGGAATCAACATAACATCACATGACAAATGAATGAAAAAGTCCTATTTTAACTCAGCAATCTCTGTGGAAGGTGAGCCCAGCCTTCACACAGAGACACTAGCTAAACAGACGTAAAACCTTTAAATCAGAAGTAACTCCTTGTATTAAAAGACAGGGTAATTACACAATTCCTCCCCACAACTAATACAATGAATGATTTATATGTTTAGCAACCCCCTGGGTCGAGACAATTCTCCATATTTATACCATGTGGATCATAACATCTGATCTTATTATGGGGAAGCCATGAAGATCTATGATCTTCAGGCACTCTAAATGATGGTAGCTATTACAAACATGGCATGATAAGAAAATAGAAAGCACAGGAAAACTGTTAATCGCCCCAGGAGTAGCGATATTTTCTGATTACAACTACACCCAAGCAACAATGTACTATGGATCTCCAAATATGGCGCATTCTATTATAGCTGCCTTGTCACATCTCTTTCCGAGATATTGCATTAGAACTGCATGCCTTAGGTGATGATAGGATGGCTGAGGATCAACCTGAGTAGTGAATATCCATCCTTTTCGAGCCTTGTTCAGCCCAATCTTCCTGCAGTCCACTTATCTCAAACTACCTTTATAAACCATAATATGTTATCATATTTGAGAGATACACAGCTTTAATTAGCACAAGCATAAGTATTAATAAAATAAAGCAATGACCAGTCATACCTTGGTAGTTTGAAGAGTAGAGTGGGGATAACATGTCTGATTGGTATGCTGAAAGAGATAGGATAGGGGAAGAAGAGGTAATTAAGGGTGGTTAAAAGAGGCTATTTCTAGGCTCAACACTTCATATGTCTGTGGGTCTGATTCAACCATCAGATAACATTTCTCAGCAAACATAGGATCTTTCATGCACAAAGCACTCTCAAATTGAGATCTAGTCCTCCTAGGGTCATTAGGATTTCCAGCTAGTTCTCCAGCTGCATGAGTGGTATTGGATGCCCATTTTGGTCTTGTAGGACTGTTAGGATCTGCAATAAAATCATCATTATCAGACATATCAAAATCAGCATGTTCAATTATCTCTTCACTTACATTTAGAGGTTCTGGTGGTGAAGAGGATTCTCCAACTTCCACTGCTGCTAGGGGCTCTTCTTGAAACTAAACACGCATTTTAATGAAGGATTTGTTTGTGATAAAATTGATCATCTTGTGCCCTTTTGAATATTCAAAGTACCCAACAAATAGACACTCTTGGCTTTGGGGCTGCAAATCCTTCCTCTTTTCTGTTGGAATTCTAGCCCAAGCCCTTCAACCAAAAATCCTGAAATGGGTCATATCTGGCTTGTGCCCACTCCATGCTTCAAAAGGATTCATACCATCAAGTTGTTTATGAGGCACCCTAAACTGGATAGGATGCACAATTTATAGCTTTGGCCCAAAACTTTGGTGGCAAATTCTTAGCCTCCATCATGCAAGTTGCCATCTCTTTCAGTGATCTGTTCTTCCTCTCAGCAACACCATTCTGCTATGGTGTGTAAGGGATAGAATGCTGCATCTGAATACCTACATCTACACAAAGTTGAATAAAATCAGACTTGACATACTCACCACCATTGTCAGATCTGAGGACCTTGAGTTTCCTCCCAGACTGGTTTTCAATCAAAGCCTTAAAGACTTTGAAGAGGCCAAAAACTTTAGACTTGTGTTTCAAGAAGTAAACCCAACAATACCGGGAAAATTCATCTATGAAATTCAATGCATATTTGGCCTGACTCATTGACATATGAGTAAATGGGCCAGCAACATCACTGTGGATCAACTCAAGAGGTGCAGAGTT
>LPNX010684608.1:79809-109167 GCA_001517045.1 Pseudotsuga menziesii | reverse complement strand
GTTAACTACCTCATCTACCCCATTTCATGGCTCATTCGTCCATTTACCTACCATATTTCCCTGAAAATCCCACTAAAATCCTCCAAAAGGCCATAAAACCATCGAAAAAGGCTCTAAAAGGCCTAAAAGGCCTCCAAAAGGCCCAAAAACCCCCTTTTCCTCCAAAAATAACCAAAATTCCTCCAAAAATAGCAAAAATCCCCAAAAGGGAAGAAAAGGAATAAAAATAATGAGGAAAAAGGAGAAAAACCCTAAAAGGGCCAAAAACCCTAAACAAGCTGCCCTAAACCACATGGTTTCCAAAAACCATGGGCAAGCACTTCACCACTAAAAAACTATAAATAAGTGGTGAAGCCCCCTCATTTCACATCCACAGTCATAGCATCCTTACTCTGCCAAAACATCTCGTGAAACCCTAGCTTACCATCAAGCTATTTCCATCATTGAGACCCCTTTTGGCCTATTTTCCACCATCGGAGAAGGAGAAGGACCAGCTCGGAGCTCGGAGCCACCGACATCGGACCAGCGCAACGGACTCCACCGACCTCCACATTGGAGGTAACTTTAATAAAAACACCATTACATATTTCGTTATTGTCTTTTACTTCCTGTCATTTACTTTTACTGTCTTAGCTTAGCTTTTTTACTTTCCAGTTTACTTTTTGTTTTATCGAACTGCTACTAAGGATTCCAGATTCCTTAGTAGGTGCTCATCAGCACAAGCTAGGGTGAAAACCCTAGCTACAAGTCCAAGATGTAATTTCGAGTCAAGTCGGAATGATAAGAAGTATATTCACTTGTCTTTTGATGACACAATGACTTGCAAGCAATTCAAGGAATTTTCTAGTATTTTTCCAAGTTATGGATGTTTATATATCACTGTCAAATTTGTTTAAGTATGGCTGGGAATGATTATTTATATACAATCCCTTTAGGGTGTCTTTGTGCCACTTTAAATTGAGTTCTGGACAAATTTGAGGTGAGGCATTAGTGAGTGGGTAAGATAGGAACGCAAGGAAGTGACCTTAGGATATGATTGGTGGGTAAGAATGCTATTAGGGATGACCTAAATAGGATATTATAGTGAATAGTGTGGATATTATATTCAGAGATATAGGGAGAGTCGTGGGGGTCTAAGTAGTGTGGAAATGAAAGGAATAATCCTTGATTTAGAGAGAGGGAAAGGTAGGAGTCTAGGGTAAGGGTTTTAGTAAGGGTTAGGCTTGAATAGAATGGTTTAGGTGTGTCTTATCACTGCATAATAGGTAGTATTATAGTGTAGTTTGATAGATAGTCCTAGGGCTAGTGAAGGATAGAAAATGGAGTAGAAGGCCAAAGGTTATAATTACTATGTAAATACCAAAGGAATACAAGTGCTTTCTATTGTAATTTGGACAATGAATAAGACAATATTTTTAGGCATTTGTGTATTTTATTGTTAACTAACCTACAGTGTTAAATTTTTTATGAATTTTATTGTGAACATACAGACTTTATTACTTCGTCAACAATAAGTATTGCAAGTGCATCAACTATAAACTACTACTGTAAAGAAGTACAAAATGATATATTACTATACAAAAATTTCCAATCATATACAAAATATGGAAACTCGTGCCAAAATGACACATCATGGCTACTGTACATAGGAGGCTCTCTCAATCCTCTTGCCCACCCTCAGAGCTTCCAAGTACAACTCCAAAATCAATCTTCCTCTTCTTTGAGCTAGAGGAAGCTTTGTTTGTTTGTCCGCTTTGACCAACTCCCCTTGGGCTCTGAAACGACAACAATCAAATGTCAACTTATATAGGAAATTATACAAGTATAAAACACAATTTAAATATCAAAATTACGTTCTCAAATTTTAAATAGCTCACCTGAGATGAGACCGTAAGTGGTTAGAGGGCTACCCTCCTCCGTGATCCCAGTCTCTCGGCAATGCCACCCTGCAAAATTTAAACATAAATATAACTCATAAAATTTACTGATGTGTTAATTTTCATTAATATTGCACGATATTTTCATAAACTAATCAATCTCACCGTGAACATAACAGGATGGTCTTGGGAGTTGGCAGGTGGAGCAATCAACTGGTCCTTAAGGGTGGTAGGTGGAGCAGTGGGTTGTACAACCTGCTCTAATGCTAGGGTGGATGGCATAATGGAGGATGTAGCCACATCGATTTTGGCTACAACACTAGGGGGCACGGTGGGAGAGGGTGTGGACTGGAGTGGGCTAAGTGGTGATGTGCAACAATAAATGTGAACTGGCTGTAGAATGGAACAAGCCACCCTAGAAGAGGAAATGAGGGTGGTGTGGGAATATGTGGGACGGGGATGAGGTCTGGGATGGGGTGGAGGGATGGGTGAATGTGGATGGATGGTGTAATGTGGTCGGAGGGGGGAGGGTGGAAACATGAGAAACTACAAAGAAGTGTGTGGATGGGTGGGGTTGGGCGGAGCGGGGAGCTGGATGGAAGTGTGGTGGTGGGTGGGAGGCAAGTTATGGATGGAACAAGCTAGGGAGCGATGTAGGGAAAGGGGCATGTATTCCAAGGGCTACACCTGGCATGCATGGTGGGAAAAAGGCAGTCAGTGGAGAGATAGTGACATCGACGTGCCTATGTGGTGGGACCTACATACATATTCATGGCGTCGTGTATTAGTACATAAACAATATAACTATATGAATCTAAGCCATCAAAACTAAAATTAAATTTATACTTTATTACAAGATACCTGCTCATGAGGGGATCTACTGATCCCTGGTGGAGATGGCTCGTCACTCAATCCTATGGACACATGTTCATTTGCACAAAAATATTTAGATTCAATTAGTAAATATTAACTAAATATGGGCCAACAATTAAAATAAATATGCGATGATTGACAAGAACTAATTTAATGATACAATAGAAGTCACAAATCAATCAAGCATCACAACATCAATGATATGATGGTGATAATAATAGTCCGAAACTTGCATAATAATTTTTCTTTTAAATTATGATTTTGAGGGATGTTACATTTTTCTCTATTTTAGAGAATATCCACAACGTTTATGGGCTTACTCCTTAGACTTTCTCATCGATCCTTGAACTGATATTAAAAAATTATATGCTTGTCTTTTGCAATATCAAAGGATAGATGATTTGTAGGGTAAGTTTTTGTCATATTTTCCCTAACTATATCTTTGAAAATTGTATCCATTATTGATGCTAAATTTTCCTTATATATGAATTAGTTGACTAGTTAGCCCTAGTAAACCTTTCTTATGCTGCATTTCCTTTCTGATCCAGAGAGTTGACATGGCTATGAGTTCTCTTCTCCTCCTATTTCAAACCTAATTTTTTAAGGTATCCTAATTGAGAATACCCTTCTTAGTACATTTTCTTCTAAGTTTCTATTATAGGTAGCATATTGTGCAGATAATGGTTATTTTCACATATTCAATTATTGACAATACAACCAAGACCCAATTCATTAATTACCAATTTAATTATCTAACCCATCATCTTGGTGCATATCCATGTAAATGTTTTCCACGTAAGTTTTTTCTAGGTCCCTCATTTTTTCACCAATGTCAAACATACTTCCTATCTTGTTAGCAATTAAGGTAAGAGAACATTTCATCCATTTTTAAAGGAACTGAATGAATTTTAAGATAGTGTGGTAGAATATTTTTTCTCTCTCATGACCTTGTTAGAAAAATAGGATCGCGGAGCAATAACAATAAACGATAAACATGATACAAATATTAAAACAAATTACAAGAGAGACACATATCTTGGACAACAAGATTAACTACTAACATTAAATTTAATCACTAAAAGAAAACTACATGTGTGTATGGTGTCGCGATCTCCTCTGTAGCTTCCATGGCTCCATCTAGGTTGAAGGACATAGCATCCTTCACCCCGTGTGTTGGAGACTTGACACTGAATAGTTATACATTAAAAAAAATCAAGTCATCAACATCTGATTCTAAGTTAAAGTTATTAGAAATTATGACATTAAATAAAACAATGACTAACCTAGTGTAGGTAGCTCTCTATGCCATGCCCTTGCATGGGAACTTGGCATGGATTCCCACAATGAGAAAAATGACGTGGCATTGGTCTTGTCGAGCTGGATGGATCCACCTAGCTACCACATGTATCTACTCTCCCTTGTGCATCACCAGTAGACCATGTAGAAGTGTGTCTCTTGGGGGGGTCCTGCTTGCTCTGTGAGGACATAGCCACAAATACGGTATGCCTGAGAAGGTGTCATGTGGCATGTCTAACGGACTCATGGATCTCATCTAGCCCACTATCTAACCCAAGGGGTTGAGGAGACGGGTTTGGCTCTCGCCTAGGTGCAGCAGGTCCTTTGAGTGGGTTTCGATGGGCATGAGGTCGATATTGGGCTGAGCCAAAACTGACGCCCTAGAACTCAGTGATTTTGAAGTAGTTCACATGGAACCCTAACACAAAATTAGCCCATAGTTTCCTGAGAAAATACTTTGGGACCTCTACATTGTTGCATGGAGGCTTGTCGAAAACCATGAACCATCTCTTCCTCCGGTTTTCTCTCCATGGCTGGTAATTACACCATTTCATGCAAACTCGCCTCTTCCTCACATCTGGAGTTTGTCCTTTTCTAGGATTTGTAAATTTGCTCCACATTTGGGATTTTGTGATATTCAAGTTTTTTATATCCTCTTTGGATATACCAGTGCTATAATGCTCTCTCATTCGAGCCCTATATTCTGTCAAACTGGTTATCTCACTGTGGGCAATGTTGATAGATTCTATAATGTTTTGTATTGATGTGGTGAGGGAAACATGAGAGGGTTCCCTCGTGTTCTTCAATTAATCACTCAAAATTATTAATTGGTTTAAATCCCCGTGTAATTCATCTTCGGGGTTTTATTCTTCATTTAATTTAGGGTTTTCTTTGTTTAATTTGGGGTTTGGGTCCTCTGTTTGGTTTGTTTCATTCATTTCTTGGGATGGTTTATTGGTATTGGTCATCGTGGTTAGGTAATTTGTACCTACAGTATCAAATTTTTCCCATTTCAATTGATTTTCAATTTTTTTTTAATTTTGTATTTAATTTTAAAAACAATAAAAACAATGAAATAAACAAAAAAATTGCATTCCTACTCTATTTACCTTACTCCAATGTCGTTTTAGGAAATTTTCACAAGTTAGTTGGGCTCCTTGGGGGTCGAATTTCTCTCCTTGGAGGTTGTTGTCTCCTCCTTGCGCGCTCATGGGTGGCTAAAAAGCAAATATTCCCACTACTTTTTTTAAGACACAGGGACGCGCATGCGTCCCTATTTGCTATCATGCCCAACACGCGCGTGCGTCCAAATGCGCGTACACGCATAGGAATGCGAGCACATCCACATGCGCATGCACGCTCTTATTTCCCACGCTGGCAATCCGACGTGGAGGTTAGCCATTACCAAAATGGGACGGCGTGTGTGCATCTAAGAGGTGCATGTGTGTTGTTGATTAGGCCTACTCATGCGCTCCCATTGCATTAGATTTGGGTAGCAGGTTCTTGTGAGCGCCCGAAATATCTTTAGATGACTGTCCTCTTGATTGTACATGCAATTTGATGTTCTGGATTCACCCGTTTCTAAAGCAAGAATGTTGGTTTGAATTAAATATGAATCTGTTTTTCACCTTCTTGTAGGATTCCACTTACCAAATTTCAATGTTCTTTGCATAGTTTGCATTTCTTCTTTAAGTGGTTATGGAGAGACTTTGGATATTATAGAATTAATTGGTTGTTTATTAAATGGAATCAAAAGACTTGGATGTCCTTTTCTCTAGTACCTCATATGTTGCTAAGTTTCCAACTATACACAAATGTGTATTCTGGTTGAACTAAATCATAGCTTTCTTATGCTCGCAAAAATTCAAAAGTAAACAGTGAAGGAAATTTACCTTGTATACAGTCATCAGAGATTAATTATTTGTAGGATATAGAAGCTCAAATTTTAGTGTTGAAATAAAATATTATCTATCCCTGAAATGTTCTCATGTCACAACCCCATTTGAACTAAAAACCTTTTATATTCCAATTCCACAACTTTCTTTGGATATCTAGAAGAAAAAAGGCTAGAAGAAGATGGAGGAGTAACCAAACCTCCCATTAATGAACCTTGTGATGGTGACTTAGAACATCCACTATCTTATAGAATTGAGGTATGTACATAGTGTTGATATGTAGTAATCCTGGATTTGTTTGGAGAAAAATGGGTCATAGCATAAACTGAATGGATATTTAGTTTTGACATTAAGGAATCATGAAAATTGCCTAGCAATAATTGAGAGTTAGGTGTCCCTTGCATGCCACTAGAAGTTTCTGTAGAATGCATTGAGATATGATAGGGACCATATGTGCAATATGAAGTAGTTGGTAGACTATTGAAAGTATCTCCCTACAAAGGATTGACACTATGGGATGTTATACCAGAACCATTGTTATCATAATAAGGATTATAAGGAAGTGATGATACAATCCTAGTTGAAGCACTCCATGATGGTTGTGCATAATCACCAGAATGGATGGGAAATCATGGTGGTTTCTTATAAAAAGTGTAAATACCTTCTACAAGTCCCACCCTAGATTGAGAAGGAATTCGTCCTACCACCCTTACAGCTAAATTTTTTCCTTCCAACCTATAACCATTCATATGTGTAGTAGCTTGAACAGCACAATGGATGTCATCAAATTTTACAAAACCATAACCTTTGCTTGAACCATTCACATGGTACCTGATGACTTTGGATTAAAATATTCTACCAAAAGAAGAGAACATATTAATCAGATGTTCTTCATCCATGGTAGGAGGCAGACATCCATGAAATAAAATCTTTTGATTATCAAATTGATATTTGTACTTTTGACAATAAAGGAATATGATAACTAAATAGAAAACATAGCTGTGGACTACCCAAAATGATTTGTATTTCCATCTTAATCATCAAGTGAGAGATAATGGAGAACATAAGGTGGAGGGAAACTTGGTATATTGTCCATTCTTGACAGAACCATGACCTATGTGGGCTATTTGGACATAACCGTGGATGGTGGCTTGGCCCACATTGAAGGAAGATGATTTTGGGACATGATTTTCTCATCCTTTGCTTTTATGTAAACTAAAATCATCCTTTCCATGACATCATCCACCATAGCATAGATAATTTTTACAACTAAAATTCTTACCAAAGTGTTAAATCAACTTGTATGTGATAATTTTTAATTTTTTTCCATTTATAATTTTATTTCATGTGCTTGACTTGATTCTGTTGTACAACTATGGGACTTTGTATCCAATATACAGGTAGAGTAAATTACTACTTTGGTATTCCATGTGGGAATTTTGGACAAAGTTGAATAGTTGTGGGATATTTTCTAGTTCTCTTTCGAGGTCTATATGATAGTGGGATTAGCATAGTCTATCTTTAGCTTTTATTTTATTTTATTTATATATCAATCTGAACATGGTTTCTTTCCTTGATTGCAGGTTAGTGGTTTTTTAAGTCTCCTTTAAATAAAATGATCACATAAGTATTCATAGTTCTTGTCATCAAGAAAACTCAAAGGTATTGTTGCTAATATTTCATCTCATTTCATTTCTATTTATCTAGTGGCTAAGAGTACTTAGACCTAATACCCATTCTTATTGATGTGAAACATAATTAGTAGTGTATTTATTTTTACTATTCTATATACATTTTGGGTGATGAGTTGCTCCATCGGAGACTAAAGAAAATTACAAGGGATCCTATCTTGTTGATTCCAAAAATTTCTATCTAATTTTTTAAAAATATTTTAGAGGTTACTTTTTCCTAGGATGGGCATATACATCCTAGGAATGAATATCCAAATCTTATAAAAACTTTCCAAATGTTGTCTAACAATATATCCATCCATTCTAATATCATGAAATAAGTAAATGATGTATTGGTTTATTAGATGTGGAGATTTTTTGTACATGTATTTTAAATATTCCAAATTTACTAGTTCAAGTTTTGGTCCTTTGAAGTTAAGATGGACATCCAAATATGATTGAAACTATCTAAAGGTTGTGTAAGATGTTCATGGAACCTAAGAGAAACATGCACATGTGTTCATTTTACAAGGTATGGTGGCTTGGCCCACATTGAAGGAACATTAGTTTGGGACACCATTTGATCATCCTTTGCTTCTATATAAACTGAAATTCATTTCCATGGAATCATCCACCATTATCTTCAAGTTACTTATGGATTTTCAGTCAAATTCAGATATCTTGGCATGACACTATATGACTCAATAGATACTTTAACAATGGATGCATGCTTGTCATTCCTATAAATTTCTGGGATTTTTTCATTTTGAATCATTCAAGCATACAAAATAATGATTAGCAAGTTATGATAGATCCATAATGGCTTTCCTTGTAATAGTCCTTCAAGTTCTTCAATTGCTTTTATTAAGTACGAAAATATATTTACAATTAATAAATGTAGTTGAAAGACTTGAAGGACTAGTACAAGGCAAGCCATTATGGATCTATAGTAACTTGGTAATCATTAGTTTCTATGCTTGAATGATGCAAAATTGATTTGAATATCATCACTGTCAAGCAATAAAAACTTCTTAAAGGGTGCTATCTCAATGCTAGAGCACATTCCTAATTATAGGAAGGATATTGGTGGTTTGATTCCTCTGTACCCTATCATACATTAGTAACTAAAAAAATGACTAAATTCACATATATACGACTATTAGTAACTAACTTCCAGTATATTAAAGTGCGACTAACGTTTAGTCGTATTTAGATTAGTCATCAATATCTTATCATCTAGTAGTTTATTTAGTCGTATATTTGGTGATTAATTGTGGCAATCAATGACTATCAATGACTAAATCAATGACTAATAATTCAACCAATTAATGACTAAGTGAAATACGACTAGGTTAGTCAAGCTATAAGATAGTGGAAATTAACTACTATTAGTTATCGACTCAAAAATAGTCGTTTATAGTCGAATTTTAGTCATTTTTTAGTCATTAATTCCTCATTTTGTACTAGTTCTCATTAGTGTGTTATCCACGGTAATTTAATTTCTTTTCAAAATTTTATAGTCATTTTGGTATTGCGATTCATAAGATGTTATCTCCCATATAACATTTACTTTGGTTCTTGGGATGGTGTTATGGCCCATTTAGTAATTGCTAGCTTAATTTAATCTCCCTCAAACTACACCACTTACTTCCTCATAATTATACATCATCTATCCTACTTCACTACTTTATTTTCATCGAGATTTAATATGTAGATTGTATTTATTTCTTATGATATGTAATTTCTCACATCGTACTTTTATCACATAATACATTTATCTTATGTCATTGTACAGTTTGGTATGCTATTATTGTAAATAGCCAACTAATTCTACATATTTAGCTATTATTTATCCATTTATGTATACCTTTATCTACGTATTCATATGTTATCCACACGACTATTATTTTCTAATACTTGTACCTTACCATTAGCTGCAACTAAACTCTTATAGTTAGGAAATTTATTGAATTCTATATTGATTTTCCATTTTATGTTAAACATCAAATTACTTATTCCTTTACTTTACATCTTCTCTATATATTCGAATATATCCCTTCCTACCATTGTCATTCATCGTGTATTACATCTATCATAATCTTTAATCATCTTCTTAACTTGGAAATGCATTAATAAATCAATAAACCCAATCAAATTACAACTTACATGCCTACCACACACTTGGTTATGTTTCAAACAGTTCCTGGTACCTAAGTCACTACTATACCTAAGTCATTACTGTATTTGGTATAACTTATCCTTAAATTACACATATCCCACCATATCGTCACTATTATGTGTAATTACCCTTTCATGATGTTTACTTTTACATCATACCAATGCTCAATGCATATTTATTCACACATGTATTCCTAAGTTTACATTGTAATCTTTAACATAGATGATTGCTATGTTTTTTGCAAGTGCGTTAAAATTGTAATATTTTGACATTCACCTTTATTTTGTTCATAATTTATATTGTATTTTATACTCTAACCTAAAACATTAATGTGCATCATACTGTGCACCTTATTAACTTTTACCTTATTTAACTAATTTATTTATATCTTTCATCGCTCTATGAATATCTCTCCTTTTAGGTGGTTGTTGCTAGGCTTCAAAAATTCATTAGTCATTTATCTTTTTGAAAAGAAAGAGCATTAAACTATGCTCTTTTAGCATACATTTACAAAACTATGCTCATGTGGTTGGTATATTTGGTTACTGCGCTCCCCACCCGGGTGTGATTAAAACCCGAGTAGGGAGCGGTGTAACCAAATCTCCCAACCACATGGGGACAATTGCTCCTTGGGAGCCTTTGTATGTAATGAAATATTAGACTGGTGATCTGTCTATCGTGATTGGCCCTCTTGGGTAGGTGTAGTCATGGTGTAAAATGGGCTTCCATGGTGAACCACCTTTTCAATATACATACATACATACATACATACATACATACATACATACATATATATATATATATATATATATGAATTTTTAATATATATATTAAATTTAAACATACATATTAAAAATGTAAACATATAAAAAAAATTAAATAATTATATATTTTTTAATTTAACCTAACCTAACCCTAACTTTTAGCTGCTCACTACTCCTCACTCCACAACCCACCATCGACCCTATGTCCTAACTTATTCCACTTGTCCCTCCTACCCTACATACATGCTCTTGTTTTCCACTCCATTTCCACCTGCCAACTCCTCCCAACGTCCTTCTCTTCTATCTCTTCCGTACTACATCCATGCTTGTTCCTACCTCCTCCACGTGCAGAAACCTCCTACCTCCCTCTCCTTTCTCTACCATCCTTCTTCCACCCCAAGAGGACACCGCCCAACTTCCCAAGGGAGCCCATGTGAGCCCGAGCTACATGCACACCACATGTGGGAAAGCATGTAGCCAGGCAGCCAGTCCCTGACATGGAGGAATTCTTCCATAACAGACTAGCCCTCACCCACGCACGATGTATTTCTCCAACCCATTCTATGCTCACATACCATCACGCAACCTAGTGAGCTGATGAAGATGTTGGTTGTGTAGGCCAGGGAGGAAACAATTCCTTAAGTAACCTTATTTCATTACATAATTTTTTTTAAATCCTGCTCTTAATTCTATGCTACAGGAGACGCGACGTCTCATTCCAGGAACATCCATCCATGTCATACACGTCGTATCCCCACCCATACTTGTCATGTTGTACCTAATACAATCTAGAATCATTCCATATGAACCCGTGCAGAGGGATGCATGTATTAGTTTGGCTTGCTCAACGACAAGGTTTGTAGAGCCATTGTCATTAGATAAGATAATGATCTAGGTCTTGGTGCACCACCAGGTAGTTGCAATGTAAGTGATTGTTGAGCCATGGTCTCGCCATTGGGCATTATGACTTGTATAATTTTGTATTTGTATTATTTTATGTCTAAATGGTATCACAAATTAGATAGATATGTCATAAATCTTATTTGAAAAATCCAATTGATGCGTCTTCAAATTGTTTTCTGGTCATTTCCAGAGGTATTTCGCAAGAACACTACCCTAGTTTGAAATATATATATATATATTCTTTGAGATCCATCTTTATCCACATTAGATCATCATTTTCTTGGTGCAGTGGTAGAGCATTGGATTTATAACTTGTAGGGACCCATAGGATTTCCCTGCGGGCATTCTTCTTAATGCTTTCTTGACCAACTTGAAGCTTGGTTGAAGTGGTGAAATTTTGGACTATAACCTGCAGGTCGTAGGTTCGATCCACAAAATCCAGTGTTTGAGATGATTTTCTATGTTTATAGCTCGCGACCATCATTTGACTCAGGGTTAAGTCAACACATGCCAAGGTAAACACAACCCTAGCATCTAAGTTTCCACTGTATTTTAGTTTAAAGTGACAACTAATGGATTCGATCTAGAGATCTCTGTGATAATCCTATATTTTATCTTCTATGTTGAAATTGTTGTATTGGAGATCGCCACGATAACCCCCATATTCTTTGTCTTCTATGCTGAAATTGTTTAATTTTCCATAATGTCTGTTGGTCAAATGTACTGTCGGCTGTTTTTTTAATTTGGGACAAATTTTTTTATTATGTTTGTTTTTGTTGAAATCAACTTCATTTTAGCAATCGGCTCCTGCTCTCTGAAAAATAGAGGTAGCTGCTTTTAAAGCTTGACCTGTTGATTCCATGCGTTTTCATCGAAATTTATTCCAAACGATGGTCTAAAACCAGAGACGGTAGCTATTGGAAGTTTTTAATATGTATGCATTTGATATATTTTAAATTTTCACGATTTCTAGATTTATTATTCTGAATAAAAGTACTGTAGGTTACCTGAGAGGGTTATGATAAAGCAGATTTCAATTCCACAAATCCATTTCTTGTCTTCATGTGTTTTCTAAGGACGCATACATTAAATTGTTAAAGATGCTATCATGATATTTTAAAAACTTTAACTGCTTTTGTAAATATAAGTTTAATCCATGTTTATAGTACACTAATTTACTTTTTTGTTTAGCTGCTGGGTGAAAAGCTAAAAGTTGGACAGAATTAAGTATTTTGATGGATTAAAGCTACTCATGTAGAGAGAAGTGAGATAAATGGTGCAAATTAACAAATTCCCTTTAACCGACATGGCATAGAGAAGATTCAAGCAAATCAGAAAGTCACCTATTAGGGTGCGCTCTTCTTACTTTTTTCGTCTACCCACCTGAGTCCCTACTACAATATTTCACTTAACAAAACTTATTATAGTTCTTTTTGTGATATAAAATGTATTGATTAGCATGTTATATATCCTTAAGTAGACCCAGACCTTTTGTGAGCCTATATTATATTGAGAGGGACTACTATTTTATGTATTTTAGGGTATATAAAGATAGGAGTTGAGGGAAGAACATAAAGCTAAGATTACTCTTCCAACATTTCTAGGATTCATTATTTCCCAGACAAGTAAGAACCAAATATCATTCCTCACTACTTAGATCGTAAGGGAGAAAAGATCTCGGTGCTCTCTCGCTAACGCTCTTCCTCGAACAGGCCTTTTAGTGTGAGAGTGAGTACTTCCTTAGCCATCAATAGCTCTATTTCTTTCCTCATACAGAGAATATATTTTAAGCTCTACACTCACAAGGAAAGCGAGGAGCTTAAGAGATGCATAGCTCAACAAGTATGTGTCATGGATCCATGCGGTGTCCCGGGTGGGCGTTTCCAAATGAACTTAGCATTTGATGGTTGACTATCACCCTATACTTATTTCTTGCTCTCCTCCTGATTCCATATTGTGTTGGGTTTAGCATATTACACGTTATATACCATGTAAAGGATCAATTATCCCTGGTCTCCAATAATGGTGATGATGGAATTTCCCATGTTAATGTAAACACCATTATGGATTCAACATTTCTTATTTTTAAACTACATGAGGAGGTTAAGGGTAAGGATTCTAGAATTTATGCTAAAAAGGGCTGCTTGTTCTAGCGAGTAATTCATATTAACCTAGTTTAATTATATCGAGCATAATGAGATCTATGGGCCATTTGTGAATGGAAGTTTATGTAGATTATTTAATGTATACCTTGATCGAGTGCAATATTTCATGTAAATTGTTCAAAATTATTCCTGGAAGATACTCTCAACATGTTCCTCTCTCAAACAACTAATATTAACATCCCTTATAGTCAACATTGTTTTATCTCCTTGTTTTTACAATCAACGAGGTTTTACACTCAAAATTGTTTTAACCATTCATTTTCTTACAAAGTCCTTGTTTATTTCTTGCAATTAATCTTAGATTTCATAGAGTCATAGGCCACAAGGTTTGGTGCTGTTAGGTGTTGTTCAATTTACTCACTAAAATAATAGATTTCTACATGGATTCCCAGTTAATCTTATTGCCAGTTTAAGTTCTAGATTTGTAGTTGATTCAATATGTTTAAGTTTTCTACAAAGTTCAAATCTATGTTTCTTGAATGGATTGCTATATTATTTTGTTTGTTACTACCAACTAGATTCCTGTTCATAAATTCAACATATAACCACTATTTGCAGAATTGAGATATTAACAATAGAAAATCTAACAGTTTATGTTTTTGTGTAGGTGGTCTACAAAGAGTTTAAGTTGGTAACTACTACAATTTTTTGCATAGATTCATGTCCAAACTTTGTAGATAACAGAGACTTTAAATTTCATGGTAGTTCTAGGTGTAAAAAGGGCCCCTTAAGGTTCTAGTGTTTGATCCAGTGGCTTTGGTACCATTTGCAGTGCTCTACCTTCTCTGAGGAAACTAAATTCGTCACTAGGTCAAGATTGATGTACAATAGCTCATTTAGAGCTTGGTTTAATAATAAATTGAGTTTTGCTTTGCATCAAATTCTATTAATTTTATTTTATGTTTTGTATTTACATTCATATCCTAGTATTATAAATTTCCATAATGAAATATTTACAAAAGTTCTAGAATTCATGTTAATTCATATTCATTGTTTCATCCCTCATTTATTTTTGCATTAAAATTTATAAATGTAAATGAATAAATAAATTCTTACAAGTAGATTAACTGGATAATGTAGGTATGAAGGTAGTTCATTTAACTCTCGCAGTTCCTTTGACCAAGCCTTAGTGAACAAATTGATAAACCACCCTGACGACCAACGTCTCTCATCATGCTAGCCCTAGGAAAACAATAGGTTTTCTATCCCCCCGAGCCCACAAACCGATAATCCTGAGATATTCTTCTTTTGTTCTCCTTCTCTCCATCCATAGTGTAGAAAAACGTTTCCCCTTTTGAGTTTCCCACCTCCTCAATATTTAGTTTCCCCCCTCCTCGGTATTCCCTCCATTCTCCCATAAAATTCCCAAAAGAACCATCCCCCCCAAAATCCATCAAATTCCTCTATTTATAACTTCTTCCACCTCCCCTTGCCTTTCCCTTTCTTCCACCGCCTTTTCCCCAATTAATCATTTCCATTCAACCTGATTTATCGTCTAATTCATATTAAAATATGATTTATTCTGTACTTATTCCTTGGGCAGTTAAATTGTATTAATGCTAGTTCATATTTATTTAAAGGATGGAATGTACATTAATTAAGTATTCTTGGACTGTCCAATTTAGGACCTTCATGAGATAGTGGATCCATTATTAGCCTTATCCTCCATTTAATACGTTGAATTAAATAATAATTAAATAATTATCCGGTTGTAATTTGAAGTGGAATTTTGATTAATTTGTCAAACCTAACTTTGGATTCTTTGTCTCAAATGGTAGTAGTTTTATAATTATTTTAATGAAGCGTGTATTGACTTACATGGTACATTCTATTAGGATTATTAATCCTCCCTTGTCCAAATTTGGTCATATGTCTAAATCGGGAGTCCATCCAGTCTATTTTTAGTCACTAGCACCATTGGGTCCACTTGGCCTAATTAGGGCACATGTTTCAGTTACTAAAGTGTGGGTAACACTGGTTGAGGTCTACTGCCACTGATTGCACTTTCATGCATCAGCTTAGAAGCATCCTAGACCAATCCCTACAATTTAGGAGCCACTGGGAGTGCTGAAACCAACCAAGGCCAGTTGAGTTGAGTTGGTGACTAGTCAAGCTAAGTTAGGAGTCAGTTACATTTAGTTCTAGTCCTCTACATTCAGTTAGGGCTAGGTTTGCATGGATGCATCCAGGAGGGGCACATTTCTCACCTACCATAGTCAGTTAGCCTTATTCAACACTGAATGTAACACTTGAGTTGTGTTTTAGAACTCCGACGAACTCCGGTGATGGTTTAGACAAGTTCAGTTAACCATTGAGTCCTCCGATAATGATTTAGACAATGTCTTATTTACCTACAGTAAAGTAGAGTGTAATCAATTAGAATTTCCTCATGTGGATTCGAATTGTTTGTGGCTATTTAGCCATTGTACTTCATTGTAATTGTTATCTACTTATTTTTCATTAATGAAAGCATTCACAATTGCAATCCATTTTTGCAATGTTTCATTATTCAATTACTGAGTAAATTGTGTGATCTATTTTGTGAGTTGTGTGTTTATCTACATATCTATGTGCTCAATTTATACGGTATCAGAGCCTCGGCGGACAAGGCACCTCTCCTCCTCATATCTCCAGTTGGATCATTTTTTTTAGCAAAATTGCTCCTTCTAGTACTGCACCAAAAGCGAAGAATTTACCACTTAATATCCAAGTTAGGAAATTGTTGATCAAGATAGCTTGATCAACTATGGTGGGTGTGAAGGAAATTCCAAAAGCGCAGACTGTTGACCTTACTTTGTATGTTTGATTGTGTGACAGGTTATCATCTCTTCTCACAACATTTACTACAAGCAGCCCTTTCTTCTCACTGCATTCGCTACAACAGCTCATTCCTCCTTATTGCATTCAAAATGGATCATTCAATAGATCCTATCACTCCCTTCAACTATCACTAATGGAAGGAATACATGGATGTACTGCTCTGCACCAAGAAGCTCTTCAGAATCATAGAACAAACATAGGGAGTGCCAGTTTTAAATCATGACAAAGAAAAGTACTGGAACAGGCTTGATGAAGCTCATGGATACTTATTCTCCTCAGTTTCTCGAGATCTTTGATTCCACATCCAAGGATTGAAGACTCCCAAGGAGATTTGGGACAAGCTTGCCTCCTTATTTGATAAGCATGATGAGATGATGGTCCATCAGCTAGAAAATGATCTAATCACTCTTAATCCATCCAACTTTGAATCACTGAATGAATTATTCACAAAGTTCAAGAACCTAATATATCAATTGAAGCAATGCAAAGTGGAGAAGGATGAAGATCAACTCATCCTTCCCATTCTCACAAAGCTCAATGCACACTACTAATTCTTTGTATCAACCTTCCAAATAGTAAGGCTCACCACTCCAAATTGGAATATGCCCACTCTTGATTCCTTCATACAATATCTCACTTCTAAGAATGATAAATTGATCCAAATGGGGATCATTCGATCTCCCAAAGATCAAGCTCTGGTTGCAAGAGGAGATAAGGTAGCGAATGACAAAGGGAAGCAAAGAGATGAGTGTCTTGTGAAGAAAGAGCAGTCAAAGGAGCCTTCAAGTTCAAAGAGAAGCAAGAAGAATGGAAAAGACAAGGTCCTCTGCTCTTACTGTGGAATGGGATTTCATTCAAAAAGCTCCTTTATGAGAAGACAACTTAATGAAATGGCTCTTCTTTTGAAGAAACATAACATTTCTGCACCTGCTAGCGCAATGAAGGATGAATCTGAAGAAGAAGATGAAGAATACCAAAGGAAAGGCCATGCACTGAAGGCTTGCTTCTCATCAGCACATTTCTTCCTCATTGATTTTGGAGCATCCAACCATATGGCTGCATCCAGAGAATTGTTAGTTTTTCAACATTAAGCTAGAATTATGTTAGGATCTTTACTGAGAGAATAACACGTATAGCAATCAAACACAAGAGACCATGAACACAGTGTTTTTGATCAGGGAAATCGTAAATGGAGAAAACCCCACAACTTCCTCAGAGATATAATCAGCACAAGATGTAAAACCCCAAAACAGTAAGATGCGCTCCTGACAGCAGTAATCTTCTTCTTGTCTAGCCCCGATGTCTTCTCCTTCCTCAACTATGCACTACACTTGAGTGTGTGAGTGATGTGTGATAAATAGAGATCCCAACTCTCTATTTATAATAATCCCAACATGACTAAAACCCTACTAGGGACGACCTCTACTAGGAGAGTCTCATAACCGTAGTGCCTCGGAACTGCAAGGACTTTAACCCTTACACAATCGGAGGGTTACCCACTATGACTTGACATGACTTGTTTACATTATTGATCCTACCGATCGGAACATTGGGGCATGACAACATGACTCAAATACATAATAGATACATCTCGGAATAAACATCGGGTTACAATACATAAGATACATAGATGAATACATTCTGAAGTTACAAATACATCAACACTCCCTCTTAACTAGGAAGGTATTCTTTTGACACAATTTTCAGCACTGGTCTTCTTCTCTGTATCAACTGGATCATCTCGTCATCTACATCTCAAGTCTTCTAAGTCTTCAAGTCATCTTCACTCTTCGAATCTGGATCATCTCTCAATCTGGATCAACATCATTGAATCTGGATCATCACTATTGGATCTGGATCATCACTCGATCTGGATCTCTCAGAGTCATCATAACTGGATCTGGATCATAGCTCGATCTGGATCTCACCTGGTCATCATCATGTGTGTGCTATCTCATCGTAGGAAGTTCTACAGAGCCAGCCTTCTTTCATGCTGGGTGTATGCCTAACTCCTCATAGGTCTTTGGTAGCCCTTAAATCTGACCTACTCATCAGAATGGACAACACTCACATCTGACTTGCTCGTCAGAAAGGTAGTATCCCTTACATCTGACCTACTCGTCGGAATGGCTAGCACTCACATCTGACCTACTCGTTAGAAAGGCGGTAGCCCTTATATCTGATCATATAGGACCTAATCCTACAGTCACATCAAAATGGCCAGCACTCACATTTGACCTACTCGTCAGAAAGGTGATAACCCTTATATCTATGTAGGAGCTCATCCTACATCAGAATGGCCAGCACTCACATATGACCTACTCGTCAGAATGGCGATAGCCCTTACGTCTGTCCTACTCGACAAAATGGCTAGCACTCACATTTGACCTACTCATCATAATGGCGGTAGCCCTTACATCTGTCCTACTCGATAGAATGGCCAACACTCACATCTGACATGGGAGGAACCAAATCCTTTAGCCATGAACACAATGGCTCTGCCCTTACATCTAACCTAATCATTAGAATGGCGGTAGCCATTACATCTGTCCTACTCAACAGAATGGCCAGCACTCACATCTGACATGGAAGGAATTGAATCCTCTCACCATGACAAAATGGCTCAGCCCTTATATCTAACCTGCTCGTCAGAATGGATTTGTGGCTCATCACTTTCCCTTGGAGGAAACCTCGATATAGAGAACACCAAGCTTCTCCCTGAAGTACTCGAACTTCACTCTGGCTAATGGCTTCGTCAACACATTATCTATCTATTTCTCCATCGCAACATACTGGAGCTTCACTTCTCCTCTCTGTACCATATCCCTGATATAGTGATACTTTATCTCGATATGCTTCGACTTGTCATGGAACACTAAATTCTCTAACAACTTTACACAACTCTGGTTGTCACAATGTATACAAGTAGCATCCATCTAGAGATAAAATAAATCAGACAGTAGCTTCCTCAACCATAGTGCCTCACAACTAGTTGAACAAGCTGCGACATACTCTGCTTCAGCTGTACTGAGTGCCACACAGGATTGCTTCCTGCTAAACCAAGAGATCACACCTGATCCCATACTGAAGCAACACTATGAAGTGCTCTTCCTATCGATGGCACTTCCTGCCCAATCTGAATCAACATAACCCTCCAGGTTAATCTTTTGATTCGCATCATACTTGAGCCCATAATCAATTGTACCCCTCAAGTACCTCAGAATATGCTTTGCATCAATCAAGTGAACATTCCCTAGATCTGTCAAGAACTGGCTCAAGGTGTTCGCAGCAAAGAAAATGTCTGGTCTCATGTTCGTCAGGTACATCAATGACCCAATCATCTGACGATACATCATAGCATCAACCGTCTCTGAAGAAGCATCATTCAATAGCTTCAGGTTTGATGCCATAGGTGTGGCCATAATCTTGCAGTCCATCATCCCAAACCTCTTCAGGATCTCTACTGCATGCTTCCCTTGTCCAAGAAAGATTCCATCCGCACTCTGCCACACCTCCATACCTAGAAAGTAATGCATCATACCCAAGTCCTTCATCTCGAACTCAGCAGCAAGCTTTCTCTTTGTATCAATAATCAACCCATCCATACATATCACAAACATATCATCTACATATAGTAGAAGCATCACTGGGTTGCCATCTTCAACCTTGTAGTAAAGGTTGGAATCTGCTTTACTCTTGGTAAAGCCCAAACTAGATCGAGAGCTATCAATTATGTCGTACCATGTCTTGAGTGCCTGTTTCAAACCGTACAGGGATTTCTTCAATCTGCATACATGAGACTCCCTATCATGTGTCTCAAAACCGAGTTGTTGTTATACATACAGTTCCTCTTCCACTACACCATTCAAGAAAGCAGTCTTGACATCCATTTGGTGTCTCTTCCATTTCATCACTACAGCCAGAGCAAGTATTGATCTGATGGAAGTGTATCTGGCTACAGGTGCAAAGGTCTCTTCATAGTCTATTCCCTCTTTCTGAGAGAAAGCTCGAGCTACAAATCTTGCCTTATACTTTTCAATGCTACCATCTGTAGCATGTTTGATCTTGTAGATCCATTTGGAAGTTATAACTGACTTCCTGTCTGGTCTTGGGACAACATCCCAAACATCATTCTTCATAATTGATTGGTACTCTTCGATCATAGCATCCTTCCATTCTTTTCATTCTGCTGCTTCTTCATAACTGGAAGGTTCTTTCTCAATGAAATCACATAGTAAAGCTACATACTTGGAACATGATCTGGTCCTCTTTCTTTCTCTATGATTCTCTTCTGGAGCCCCATATCTTTCTGCAACTTGGATAAGTTCTCGTACCCAAGCAAGTTTCCTCTTATGAGGATTCTTCTCCAGAGGTGGATCTACAGGTCTTTGTGGTTCTTCAAATTCTTGATCTTCTTCTCGAGTTTCTTCATTCATGGTTGTATCATGAATTCTAGGTGCTTTTGCTTCTTCAGGTTCTTTAACAGGTCTCTTTCTATTTTTTTCGTAAGCTATGTATTCATCAAATGTCACATCCCTACTGATGTCAATCTTCTTATATCCCGGGAAATATATCCTATAAGCCTTTGAGCTTTAAGAGTATCCCACAAATATACCCTTCTTTCCTGAAGGATCTAATTTAGTCCTCTTCTCTTTTGGAATGTGGATGTACACAGGACAGCCGAATATTCTGAGATGGATGACTTCTGGTTTCTTGTCGGAGAAGACTTCTTCAGGAGTCTTGTTCTCGAGTACTCTATGTGGAGTACGGTTCTGTACATACAACGTTGTTCTGGTAGCTTCTGCCCAAAGATGCATAGGAAGGTATTGATCATGAAGCGTTGCTTTTGCAGCTTCCATGATAGTTCTGTTCTTCCATTCTGTAACACCATTCTGTTGTGGATTATAAGGAGTGGACAACTCCCTCTTAATCCCTGATTCTTTGCATAGCTCTTTGAATTCATTTGAAGTGAATTCTCCGCCATTATCTGATCGAATGGTCTTGATATTCTTTTCAGTATGGTTTTTTATCAAGGCTTTGAATTATTTGAACTTACTAAATACTTCGTCTTTGTTCTTCATGAAGTAAACCCATGTCTTCCTAGAAAAGTCATCAATAAAAGAAACATAATATGCATACCTGCTTAGAGAGTTTGATGACATAGGACCGCATACATCGGAGTGGATGATTTTCAAGATTCCTTTTTCTTTGCTTTCACTACTTGGAAATGTCTTCTTTGTATTATTTCCTTCCGCACATCCTTTGCAGACCCCATCATGTTTTTCTTGAATTTATGGAAGACGTTTGAAAACTTTGCTTGCAATAGGTAGTGCTCTGTAATGCACATGTGCAAGCATTCTATTCCAAAGTTCACTTGGCTATACTGTGTCATGGACCAAGGCTTGTTCTGGATGGCCCTTCAATTTTTTTAATCCTCCTTCTTGTTCTCCAATTACTACCGCATCATCGATAGTCTTTCCTTTTGGCCACATGATGACTTGACCATCTATGAATGCAACCCGCATTCCTTTTGCATCTAATGCTGATATGGAGAGAAAGTTCTTCTTGAGTCCTGGCAAAAACAATACTTCTTTCATTGATAGGGATTTTGGAGAGTCTAACTTATATGAATATTCCCCACTACCTTTTATTGGATATTGGTAGTCATCTCCTAGCTTTACCTTGTGAGGTGATTCATGCTCTGACAGTCTCACAAAGGATTCCTTGAATCCAGTCATATGTTTGGAAGCCCCACTATCTATAAGCCAATCATCACTACCATGAGTAATGTTACTTGTGAGAGCTAATATCAGAACATATTCATCCTCGCTTGAAGAATCTTCACTTTCATATCTGGATCTCTTTCTGGATGGTTCATCATCCTCTGCAGCATGATCATGATGTCTTATTTTGTTGCTCTTCTTTACTATCTTTTGTTTGTTAGGAAAATTCCTTGCATAGTGTCCTGCTTCATCACAAGTATAGCATATGATCCTAGATACATCTTTTCTAGTATTATCTCTGTGAAAGTGCTTACCTCTGGAACCATGAGATTTTCTCTTGCTTGACTTGGAGTGAGACTTGGAGTGTACCATAAAAGCTTGGTCTTCACTTCCCATCTTCTCTTCTCGAGCTTCTATCTGAGCTTCTTCTTGAGAGCACTCTTCCCATAGTCTATTGAACTTGACTAACTTCTTCCTAGCACAGATTCCTTGGATGAAAGAATCCCATGACCTAGGAAGGCCATTCAATGTAGTCATTACAATCTCTGCATTTTCCACTTCTTCATCAACTGCTTCTAGTTTCTCTTTGATCTGAGAAACTCTTTGGAAGTAAGACTGGATTGTTTCTGTATTATGAATCTTCACATTCTTCAGTTGGTTTCTCAGGGTCATCTTCCTATTGATGTTCTTCCCTTCAAACAATTTGGTTAGGGCATCAAACATAGCTTTAGGTGTCTTGAGAGAGGATACCTGTGGGATAAGGTGATCCTTGATAGAATCAGCAATGGTCCTCTTTGCCATAACCATCTTCTTCTTATGTAAGGAATTTTCCTCATCTCCCTCTGGAACTGGAAGCTCCTCATGGATGTAGGAGTCTAATTCATTTTCTTCTAGGACCAAGGAGATCCTATACTTCAAGGCTCATAAGTTATCAGCTCCCTCAATCTTTTCATCAAGCTTGGTATGATGAGACATCTTAACTGAGAACCTCAAATGGAAATACAAAAGATTTTAGATCTTACGAGGTTCAAGATGTCGGATCTGAAACTTGAGCTGAAATCCTGCAGAGTTGGTTCAGAAGCAAATTAGGGTTTTGCTTTTCCAGAGTTCTGTCCACCCATATGCCTTGAAATTTATCCCTAACTTCTATTTTGGGAAGGATATCAATCCAGGCCTGGGCTCACTGAAAAATTCCTCTTCTGTGAAAAGCCCTAATTTTCGACAGTAGTGATAGGTCCAAAACTAAAAAACCTCAAAATTGGATTATGCTTCGACAGAAAGATGCGCCCTAAGTAGGAGAGTTGTTCCACCTTACTTTTGCTGAAAATATGTGGAGGAAGATCCACAAACTAGGAAGCCCTAGTTCTCACAACTGCACAGTGTCTTCTTCTCAGGTTAGCTCTGATACCATGTTAGTTTTTCAACATTAAGCTAGCATTATGTTAGGATATTTACTGAGAGAATAACAAGTATAGCAATCAAACACAAGAGACCATGAACACAATGTTTTTGATCGGGGAAACCATAAATGGAGAAAACCCCGCAACTTCCTCACAGATAGAATCATCACAAGATGTAAAACCCCAAAACAGTAAGATGCACTCCTGACAGCAGTAATCTTCTTCTTATCTAGCCCCAGTGTCTTCTCCTTCCTCAACTATGTGCTACACTTGAGTGTGTGAGTGATGTGTGCTAAATAGAGATCCCAGCTCTCTATTTATACTAATCCTGACATGACTAAAACCCTACTAGGGCTGACCTCTACTAGGAGAGTCTAATAACCCTGGTGCCCCGAAATTGCGGGGACTTTAACCCTTAGACAATCGGAGGGTTACCCACTATGACTTGACATGACTTGTTTACATTATAGATCCTCCCAATTGAAACATTGATGCATGACAACATGACTCAAATACATAATAGATACATCTTGGAATAAACATTAGGTTACAATACATAAGATACATAGATGAATACATTCCAAAGTTACAAATACATCAACACGAATCATTCTCTTCTTTTCAGTGCTTTGATGGTCCTAGTATTCAGATGGGAAATAATAGTAAAGTCCAAACAAAAGGGAAGCGCTCTGTCAATCTTAAACATGGAAGGTTTAAAGATGTGCTATTTGTTCCCTCCCTAGCTTCATACATGTTATCTTTTTATCAGATGACCCATACTGGATCTCTAAAGCGAGTGATATTTGGTCCTGACTCAATGGAGATCACAGATATCTCTACTGGGAACACCATAGCTAAGGGTACTGCAAATCATGCCTCAAAATAATATGATTTCTCACTTTTCATGCCTCCTTCAGAACCAGTGCACACTCAGCAGCCACTTGCAAGGGAAGGTAAAAAAATTGCATCTACTTCTTTGACAACTTCTACTAGTATTGTAGATCCATCTTTATCAGTTTATGATATTGAGATTCAGGGTGATTCAGATCTAGATTCAATCCCTACTTCCAAACTGGAAGCTAGGAAGATGATTGAAAACCCACCTGACACTCAAAAAGGAAAGACCCTTGTGCTATGCCACGCAATATTGCCTCCTTCAAAGAGATGCAATAGACTCCCTATAATATACTACATGGAAACGGTTCAGTCTCACTACATTCATAAGAAGAGATGTGATTATGCACCTCTTCATCCCACAAGAGACAAAGGTTACATTCCTCCTTCCTTCCATCATCAATTTTGGAGAATAATGAGAAGTCTACATGCCATGCCCCATAATACCTATGCACAACACACCACGCATGTTGCTTCGCTACCTCATAGAGATGAAGATTGCAGCAACATATTTTCAAGTTTTTCAAACTTGAGACCTGATTCTACCTGCTTAGATAGAGGGGGGGATTTTTTCCCATGTGGTTTTTTCCCCAGCTCCTTGTATTAAGCAGTTACTTTATTTTACTTGATGTAATGGGTGACATATGGTCTTAGTTACGAGGGCCCACAGATTGTCCAAGTTAGAATTCCTGTATTAGGATTATTAATCCTCCCTTGTCCAAATTTGGTCATAGGTCTAAATCAGGAGTCATGTCTAAATCGGGAGTCCATCCAGTCTATTTTTAGTCACTGGCACCATTGGGTCTACTTGGCCTAATTGGGGCACATGTTTCAGTTAGTAAAGTGTGGGGAACACTAATTGAGGCCTACTACCACTAATTGCACTTGCATGCATCAGTTTAGGAGCCTCCTAGACCAATTACTACAATTTAGGAGCCACTGGGAGTGCCAAAACCAACCAAGGTTAGTTGAGTTGAGTTGGTGACTAGTCAAGCTAAGTTAGGAGTCAATTACATTCAGTTCTAGTCCTGTACATTCAGTTAGCGCTAGGTTTGCATGGTTGCATGTAAGAGGGGCGCATTTCTCACCTACCATAGTCAGTTAGCCTTGTTCAACACTGAATGTAACAGTTGAGATGTGTTTTAAAACTCCTATGAACTCCGGTGATGGTTTAGACAAGGTCAGTTAACCATTGAGTCCTCCAATAATTATTTAGACAAGGTCTTTGACTACAGTCAAGTAGAGTGTAATCAATTCGAATTTCCTCATGTGGATTCAAATTGATTGTGGCTATTTATCCATTGTACTTCATTGCAATTATTGTCTAATTTTTTATTATTAATGAAAGCATTCACAATTGCAAGCCATTTTTGCACTGTTTCAGTATTCAATTGCCGAGTAGATTGTGTGATCTATTTTGTGAGTTGTGTGTTTGTCTACAGATCTATGTGCTCAATTTATACATTCAATAAACTAATATATTTTTACAAGGTTTTCTAATAATCACTTTCATAATATTAGTAATTGGACATTTCAATGGATTTGTTTATGGATTAGTAATGGAAAATTATTTAAAGGTGACATAATAATAGTAATAATATCATTTAATACTCATCATAATTAATAATAATAATAATATAATTAATTGATTGCAATTAACAACATCAACATTTATTTCTTTAATTGCTAAGTACCCTAGTACTAATCTATTACACTTTTCTTAATCCACGAGGTACATTTATGGGTTTAATTAATCACGATTTAAACTATACAACTTTCCAAAGTTAACGTTTATCAATGATATTTCATATGGGTGGCACTTCTCTAAATTGCTTATTGCGATGCCTACATATAATTAACAAATAGTTTTGTTTGACTTATTCTTACACATGCCCTAACAACTAAACATTCATTATCTGAATTGATCAATTGCGTAACTATCATATTTTCCTATTATAATTTATACGATTATTCAACATGTTACATATGTCTATATTGATACTAGTGTGCATGTGTAAGGTGTGCATGCATGGCCAGTACATGTACAGGTTGAACATGTACTTTAACATACATAATATTTCCTATGCATAACTACTAACTAATACTAATAATCCTTCATGCAAGTATAACATATATAAGACAATTGCTTTAACATTCTTAGCTATTTAATAGTTACTCCCTTTTATGGTTTCATATCTTATCTTTGTGTTCTTATTAACTTAACCGGTCAAACAAGATGAGTACCTACTACCACTAAATCTGTATTAGGAACCACCCAACCCTCAACAACACTAACTAACATGTCCTCCCATCCTAACCTATGTCTGCATCCTCCCTTTCCTTCCTCTACTAGTACAGAGTGGATGCCAGATATACTGACCTAACCACATAGAACCCGAGAGTGGTAGCATATATTAACTAGCGAACCTAGCCTCTCCTAGCAGACATCTTACCATCATCATTACAACAACTTGGGGAGCGAGTTTCAGCACCTCCCTCCCACGATCCCGAGTATCATAGTGACATGGGGTGGGAAATACATCCATCCCTCTCAACATATTGGGTCTATACTGTTGGCAATATGGCAGATGAATTTGTTGGCATTGATGTCAATATGTGATGTGGAGGAAATGATGACATGGAATGACATAGATGATGATGATGTTCTGGAGATATCATGAAGACATTATAGAAATCTGACATCATTTTGGAAAAATATGGCAATTTGGTGAAAAACACAAAAATGACTAAGGGGAAATTAGTAAAAAATTCCTTCAGGAAATGGACGCCATACTTTATAGGAGAATACAAATTCCCTCACCCCAAGGGGGTCCTGTAGATAAATGGTTTTTCTACCTGATCATGTCTTCCTTTATAGGAGAATACAAATTCCCTCAGCCCAAGGGGGTCCTGTAGATAAATGGTTTTGCTACCTGACCATGTCTTCAGTTTGTCCTGGAAGTGCCTGAGGGAGAAGTTATGGACCTACCAAAACAAGGGTTTAGCAAGCAAAAAATTCTAAATCGCCTCAGAAATATGCCCGCCCTAAATTATGGGTTATAGTAAATGCCCGAAGAACATGGGGGTCTTGTAATATGTTGGATTTTATATCCAACCATGCCCTTAGTTCTCCTTGAGCATTTCTCAAGAAAATTTTATTGATCTGCCAAAAAGGGGTTTCAGAATAAGTTTTCGATGAAGTCCTAAAATTGACTAAGTGTCAAATCACCAAGTTAAAGAGGCATTTGTAAATGCCTGCCAAAGCTTTTCTGAGTGATGATAAATTCATAAGAAGGTATAAGAATGTTATTTTATGAAATGACTATCTAGCCATGCTCTTAGTATTTCTTATTGTGACTACATGGGAAAACTATTAGCCTCTCAAAAGAGGTAAAAACATTAGTTTGCATATTCAAAAGTATGAAAAGTTGACTAAGAGTTGAAAATAGGAGTTTGAGAGCCCACTTGGAAATGCACACCAGAGTCGGTCTTGAACTGATAAATGGGAAGAATATGGTTTTGATGTTAGAAAAAGAGTTGAAAATACACTTTAAGATGTTCTCCAGAAGCTCAAGGGTGTCATTGACATCTTAGGATGACGTGGTATTGTTGCGTAGTGGACTGGTTGTCTAGCCATACCTTCAGTTTACTTAGTAATGGCTAGATGACAAAGATATGAGTCTACCAAAATGCCTCTTGGAACAGTAATGACTAGGGTCTGAAAAAATTGACTAAGTGTTGAATTGAGAAATTTGAAAGACCATTTTAAAGTGACTGCCAGAGACTGTGCGTTTGTCAGTAAGGTTTTATGGTGACATGGTCTTGTTCCTAGTTAAGGTGGCTACCTAGTCATACTCTCAATTTGTTTAAATGATGGTCAATATATGAAAAATATAAGTCTTCGAAAAGTTAGAAAAGTATGCATGTACAATCTTGGTGAAATAAAAGAGTGAGCTACAAGAAATTAATAAACATAAATTTATAAAAGGATTTCTGCATTTGTTGAGAATTCCAAAGCATTACAAGAAAAGAATGAAGTCCTATTTGAAAAGAAAAAATTAAAAAGAATATTAAAAACAAATAAAGTCTAAAAGAAAGTTAATGAATATTAAAAGAAAATTAAAAGGGAAGGTTAAAAAATTAAAGAAAAATTACGTGAAAGTGAGGTTGAAATAAAAAGGGAGTTCCGTAAAAATGGATGAAAAAGCTAAAGATGTATTTTCCCATGGTATTTAGAAGCCCGTGGTATTTTCTTATTATATGTGCAAATAGAATTTTTATGATGAGTAATACTCTATTAAGTTGCATGTTGTTAAGAATAACAATATAAGAACTTAAATAATATGTTATAAAACATAAAGACATGTTGTTAAGAATAACAATATAAAAACTTAACTGATATGTTATAAAACACAAAGATGCACGCATTGTGAAAAGTTATGATGTCTTATAAAAGATAAAGACATGATGTTTTATTTAAAAAGAAAACAAAGGAGGAATCACATTATTACATTAGTTAAATTCTTAATGAAGAGACATGTCCCCTTTCAAAAGGATATCATATCATTTTAAGAGTCATGATGATTCAAGTTCCAAGACTATTGAAGCATATATAAATTTAAAGTCAGAGTGTGTCTAAGTGTATCTCGGTGGATAAAATATAAATATTTAGGTGGATAAACTACCTTTGATATGAACCTTGTGTTCATTTAAACATATTGGTGTCTGTAATCAGGTTGGAGCCTGAATGAGGATTGGATTCCTCATTACAAGCTGGGTCTTGTAAGAGAGTTGGGTCTCTCAATCTAGTTGGGTCTAGATAGTTCATGCTATGTAATGCTAAATTTTATTTAATAAAAAATGTATTTGACGTATTCATATGTGTTTGTTATTTCTCAT
>LPNX010684608.1:38029-69634 GCA_001517045.1 Pseudotsuga menziesii | reverse complement strand
TGCTGACATATTGGATTAGTGCACAATCTCAATGTTGTCCTGGTAGAGATGGAACGCATCTAGAAAGTTTCAGTGAGATATGGATGAATGTTGTATTGGTTAAGTAGTTGCATGATCATATATTTATGCATAAGAATTTTCCAGTATGAATTTTCCTTATGAAATGTTTCTAACCATGCAAATGCATTTGACTTGTAGGAAAGATCACATACATAATTGCTTACAAGCAAAGAAGAATGAAGACTTGTTCCGAAGAACAAGTGATGACAGTTTCAAGACAAAGAATAATATGATGAATGCAGTGACATCATTGATGCAGAACCTTACAGTTCAAGAAGAATGATGTCAGGGCGTATTATCGAGACCTGAAGATAAGTTCATAGTTCCATCATGTAGTAGATGGAAACATGGTGGGATACAAAGCAAGATTCGTAGAATGAGGCTTCTCACGAAAGGAAGGCGTAGACTATGAAGAGACATTTGCAGCCAGTAAGAGTTGAAACAAATACATGATGAGATTGATGAAGATCTTAACCTTGGTTAAAAGGTTGAAGATGAAATTCTATACACTAGATGGATGCATAGAATACTAGTAGCATAGGAAGCTACTTGTCACTCTGGTACAGAATGTTTTCAGTGCATAGAGCACAGAAGACAGAGGGAGTATGATGCTCCGCTTCAGAGGAAGTGACTACAGAATATCTTGAGGTTCGACATGGTACAATAGGATGGGCATATTACTAATGACTCTAGGATTTACTGAGAGTAAAGTGGATTCCAACCTTTGCTTCAAGATTGAAGGCAGAAGACCAATGATGTTCCTGTTATGTGTCGATGCTCTATTGTTATAGGCATGGAGGTGTGGTAGAGTGCAGTTGGAATCTTCCTTGGATAAGGGATGTATGCAGTAGAGATCCTGAAGAGGTTCAGGATGATGAAATGCATGACCACACCTATGGAATCAAACATGAAGCTATTAAGTGATGCTTCTTCAGAGACGGTTGATGCTACGATGTATCATCAGATGATTGGGTCATTGATGTACCTGACGAACACAAGACCAAATATTTGCTTTGCTGTGAACACCTTGACCCAGTACTTGACAGATCCGAGACGTGTTCACTTGATTGCTGCAAAGCATATTCTGAGGTACCTGAAGGGTACAATTGATTATGGGCTCAAGTACGATGCGAATCTGAAGATTAAACTGGAGGGTTATGTTGATTCAGATTGGGCAGGCAGTGCCATCGACAAGAAGAGTACTTCAGGATGTTGCTTCAGTATGGGATCAGGTGTGATCTCTTGGTTTAGCAGGAAGCAATCCTGTGTGGCACTGAGTACAGTTGAAGTAGAGTATGTCATAGCTTGTTCAGCTAGTTGTGAGGTAGTATGGCTGCGAAAGCTACTGTCTGATATATTTGATCTCCAGTTGGATGCTACCTGTATACATTGTGACAACTAGAGTTGCATGAAGTTGTCAGAGATTCTAGTGTTCCATGACAGGTCGAAGCATATTGAGATCAAATATCACTATATCAGGGATATGGTGCAGAGAGGAGCAGTGAAGCTCCTGTATGTTGCGACGGAGGAACAGATAGCTGATCTATTGATGAAGCCATTGGCTAGGCTGAAGTTCGAGTACTTCAGAGAGAGACTTGGTGTTCTCTAGATCGAGGCTTCCTCCCAGAGACAGTGATGTGTCCCAAAGCCATTCTGACGAGGAGGTCAGATGTAAGGGCTGAGCCATTCTGTCATGGTGAGAGGATTCAGTTCCTTCCATGTCAGATATGAGTGCTGAGATTGAGATCCATTCTGACGAGTAGGTCAGATGTAAGGGCTGTGCCATTCTGTTCATGGCTAAAGGATTTAGTTCCTTTTATGTCAGATGTAAGTGCAGAAATCTCTCTTCATTGTGGTTGAGAGTCTTCCATCATTAGGTGGGATTGTGCCATTCTGACGAGCATGTCAGATGTAAGGGCAGAGCCATTTTGTTCATGGCTAAAGGATTTAGTTCCTTCCATGTCAAATGTAAGTGCATAAATCTCTCTTCATTGTGGTTGAGAGTCTTCCATCATTAGGTGGGATTGTGCCATTCTGACGAGCAGGTCAGATGTAAGGGCAGAGCCATTCTGTTCATGGCTAAAGGATTTAGTTCCTTCCATGTCAGATGTAAGTGCAGAAATATCTCCTCATTAGAGTTGAGAGTCTTCCATCATTGGGTGGGATTGTGCCATTCTGACGAGTAGGTCAGATGTAAGGGCAGAGCCATTCTGGTCATGGCTAAAGGATTAAGTTCCTCCCATGACAGATGTGAGTGCTGGCCATTCCGACGAGCAGGTCGGATGTAAGGGAAATTGCCATTCTCTAGGAGAATGGAGGTGCCTGGTCAGTTACCAGGTAGCTCAGTCGAGGAGGACTGGGGGCCATTCTGATGTGACTACGGAGATGTGTGCTTGTAGGATCAGATGTGATTGCAAGCCTTTCCATCACTGTGATAGGATGTGTTCTTGTCTGGATGGATGTAAGTGCAGGAAATATTCCACCACTGTGATAGGATTGGTTCTTGTCTGGGTGGGAGTCTTCCATCACTGTGATAGGATGTGTTCTTGTCTGGATGGATGGGCCTTTCTGACGAGTAGGTCAGATATAAGTGCTGAAATCTTCCACCACTGTGATAGGATTGGTTCTTGTCTGGGTGGGAGTCTTTTATCACTGTGATATGATTGGTTCTTGTTTGGATGAAAGTGGAGAAATCTTCCACCACTATGATAGGATTGGTTCTTGTCTGGGTGGGAGTCTTCCATCACTGTGATAGGATGTGTTCTTGTCTGGATGGAAGGGCCTTTCTGACGAGTAGGTCAGATGTAAGTGCTGAGCCATTTCACAGATGGTAGTTGATTGTGCCTACCATGCTGGTGAATGTGAGTGCTGGGCCTTTCTGATGGGATTGTAGTTTACTACATGATCAGATGTGAGTGCTGGGCGTGCCCTTCCGACGAGCAGGTCAGATGTAAGTGCTGGGTAAAGACCTACATGAGGGTAGGCCTACATCCAGCATGAAAAAGGGCTCACTCTGTAGAACTTCCTATGACGAGATAGTACACACATGATGATGACCAGTGGAGATCCAGATCGAGCTATGATCCAGATCCAGTTATGATGACTCTGAGAGATCCAAATCGAGTGATGATCCAGATCCAACAGTGATGATCCAGATCGAGTGATGATCCAGATCCAGTACAGAGAGATGATCCAGATCGAGAGATGATCTAGATCCATATGACTTGAAGATGAAGATGACTTAAAGATGAAGAAGACTTGATGACAGAGATGACTTGAAGACGAACATGATCCAATGATATAGAGAAGAAGACCAGTGCTAAAAATTGTGTCGAAAGAATACCTTCCTAGTTAAGAGGGAGTGTTGATGTAAATGTAACTTCGGAATGTATTCTTATATGTATTTTATATATTGTAACCCGATGTTTATTCTGGGATGTTTCTATTATGTATTTGAGTCATATTGTCTTACCCTGATGTTCCAATCGGGAGGATTATTAATGTAAACAAGTCTTGTCAAGTCATTAGGTAAGTCCCCACAGTTTTGGGGCACTTGGGTTATTATACACTAATTAAGTTGTAGGCTTGAGTAAGTAATTGTAAGTTAAGCCTACATGGTTGAGTGCACTTCAAGTCAACAGAAGAATATAAATAGAGAGTGAGAGTCTCTCTATTTATCACTTGTGAATTACATCACTTGCTCTCTCAAGTGTGGTGCACCTTTGGAGAAGGAAATACTTTGGCTTGACAGAAGACAGAAGGCTGCTGTTGTGTTGGGAGGTCATCTTACTGTTTTGGGATCACATCTTGTGGTGATACTATCTTAGAGGAAGTTGAGGGGTTTTCTCCATTTATGGTTTCCCCTCCAAAAATATTTGTGTCTCTTGTCTCTTGTGATGTGCTTATGTGATTGTTGTGCTTGTTATTCTCTCAGTGAAAATATCTTAACATAATGCTAGCTTAAATGTTGAAAAACTAACAAAAACAAATGGAATGTTTATCAAATGGATGTTAAATCAAAATTTTTGAATGGCTATTTGGAGGAGGAAGTATATGTGGAACAACCACAAGGCTATGAATTTCTAGGATAAGAGCACAAAGTGTACAAGATAAAAAAAATCACTCTATGGTTTGATGCAAGCTCCGCGAGTTTGGTTTGGTACAGTCGCATTAATTGCTACCTCACCTAGAATGGATTTCACTAAAGTGAATGTGAACCGATGTTGTGCACCAAATTGAATGAGTAAGGTAACATGTTAATTATGTGCCTATATGTAGATGATTTAACATTTACTGGTGATTTTGGCATAAAGGATTTTAGAACAAACATGGAAAGTGAATTTGATAAGACTGATTTGGGTATTATGAAGTTTTTTCTAGGAATTGAAGTCCAATAGTCTAAAATTGGTATTTTCATATCATAGTCAAAGTATGCAAGTGCAGTTTTAAAAAGATTCAATATGTCTAATTGTAAGATATCCCCAAATCCATTAATAACATGTTTAAAATTGAGAAAGGATGATGATGCATCAACCATAGATCCTACAATGTTTAAAAGGTTGGTTGGGAGCCTTATGTATTTAACTACAATAAGACCAGACATCATGTATGGAGTAAGTATTATCTCAAGATTCATGGAGTCACCAAAAGACTCTCATTGGAAAGAATGTAAAATAATTCTGTGGTATGTAAGTTGCACAAAGGACATTGGCATAATGTATTCAACCTCAAAAAATATTAAACTCATTGGATACACTGTCAGTGAAAATGGAGGCAACACATATAACAGGAAAATCACATCTAGGTACACATTTAATTTTTGTACAGGTGTTGTGTTGTGGTTTTCGAAGAAATAAACCATAGTAACTCTTTATTCAACAGAAGTAGATTATGTCACAGCTACTGTGCACTGCATGTCAAACTATTTGGATGCGGAGAATTTTAAAAAACCTGTTGCAAAACTAGAAATAACCAACAACCATTTTCTATAACAACAGTTCAACCATTGCATTTTTAAATAATCATGCGTTTCATGAGAGAACCAAGCACATCGACACAAGGTATCATTTTATAAAATAATTGGTGAACAATAAAGAAATTTGTTTAGAATTTTGCAGGTTTGAAGATCAACTTGCAAACATATTTATAAATCCATTAGCAAGGGATACATTCCAGTATCTGTGAAGTTATTTAGGAATGACAAGTTTTTCACAGTGAATCTTTTCATGAAAAGAGCAAGTTTCGGCTCTGAAACATTTTGTAGTATTTTTTTTTAAGATCCCCATCTTCTCATAATTAAGGGGGGTGTTGGAAATATTAATTACTCGTTGATCCAAAAAGCAAATCAGTTGACTCTGTGAGAGTATGTAGCAGGTTTGTTTCTGTTAGATAGTCTGACAAAATGAAGAGTTCATGTCTCTCATATATAGAGCAGTCGAATTAAATTTCCGAAGATAATTTTCTAGGTAGATAGTTATTACAGTCTTCAATGTTAAGTCGATAACTTCACAGAGAAGCAATTGAAGTCTGCCTATATGCAGAAGAAGAAGATTGTAAATCAGTGACACATACACACATACATAAAAGAAAAAGGATAAGAAGAAGAAAAAACTCTATGAAGAGTTCGAAGCTCAAGCTTCAATGTTTTTGGAATGTGTTGAGATATGAAGCTCTGTAAAAGCTGAAACATCCTTGTAAATTTCCAAGTTTGTATTGGTGGCAATAGTTCTTTGGTATGTCGCAAAAATATATATTTAAATCCATATTTTATGGTTGAATGCAAGTTTTGTTTATGCCGCACATCTTCTCCAGATTTACTTGAGTAAATGTTGTTTACATTTACCGTTTAGTGAAATACACAAAAAACCCATATTTATTTCATTGTGTATAAGTTTGCGTTTTTATCTATAGAGTGCTCGACATAAGTCTTACTTAATATTTGGGTATATGATATTGTGAGTATGTCTCAATATACTTGTGTCGCAGTTTATCCCATGTTACTAGTCAATGAAAAGTGTTTTTCATATTATAAGTCTTTAGACTAAGAAATATCTTTTTTATAAAGTTCGACTAAAAGTGGTTTAATCGGCAGTGGGAGTTGGTCGCAACCGAAAGTGTGTCACGGTAAAATCCCGTCAAATTTATGTAGAAATAATAGATCAATTCTATGTGCAATGATGCTAAAAAGAAGCACAGGAAATAGATCTTGCTACTAAGAATTCTCAAAAGCATACATAGGAAAAATAGAGAGAATAAAAGAGACTGAATCACATGAATGAAGAGATGAATATTGGTGTGTATCCTTCCATTGAATAATTATGAATACTAGTGTACATAAATAGTACATCCCTCATAGGAAAATAGAATTTTATGGAAACAACTCATAAAGCTCAAAAAGGTTGACTTACCAAAATATAGCAAACCCCCATAGGTGGCTAAAGCACTTACCAAATCTATCAAGGACCTCACAAGTTGGAAAAAGCATGAGTGAGTTTTCAAGGAGATGGAAACAACATTCTAATCCTAGAAAATGGATAAAAACTAATGGAGGATGGGTTGGAAACAAAAGCTCCCAGTTTCCTAGTTGACTAGCTTTTATCTTATCCATAGAAAAGCAGGAAAAGAAGAAAAAAGCAGAATAAAGCAGAATCTGCTATAAAGTTTTGTATACTAATTATGGATGGTCAAAAGGTGGTCAATATCAACCTAGAATTGCAAAATAAATAATTCCTAGGATATGGATGGAATGTATTGACTTTAAGGTGCAAGTGGATGCCAACTAATTAAGCTAGTGGGTGAATAATTAATCAAATAATGATTAATTATTTTATCCTAAGTTGTGAGTGGGTTTAATATATTCCTACAAGTTAAGTAGGTGTTTTTTGAGGTAAAAGTGTGTCGGGTAAAAAGTCTGTAAAAGGTGTCTCGATCAAAAGTGGAAAGTTGAGTCTTGTCGCAAAGTAGTATTTCCTGTCGCAGTAAATCTTATCGCAAGAATTTTGGTCGTGGGTTTTTCAGTCGAAGTAAAAGGTGGGGTTTCCAAAGTAGTGTGTCATGGACCCAAATGTCAAAAGTAAAAGGAATATAAAATTATGACTGTGTGGTAACTCAAGTTAATTGTCGCAGTCATCATCCATTTTCAAGAAGATTAAATATATCTGAATCTACCCAATGACTTCATATTTCAACAAAGGGACAATTTGAGTGCACCATTTATATTTAATAAATGATTTAAACAATAAAAATAATTTATATAGATAAGAATGGTTAAATATGGCCATGCACGACTTATTTAAAAGAATTGTCTAATGACTTTTTTTTAAGAGAATTATAACTATGCATGACTTATTTAATAATTTACTCACAGGTTAGTCTATTGCATGCATATAAATATGTATGCTATCAATAGACATAACAAAATAAGAATTTGATATAGTGGGGGAATTTTTAAATAATTTTGACCATTCACAAAAATCTTGCTCCATCCATTGAATTTCTCTTACTGTACTTCATTTCTTTATCATTGATTATATTCTGAATACCTGAGCTTACCTATATTGTTGATTCTCTAACCAACTGGAAAGGATCAGATTCAACAATCGACATAAAGATGAATTTGATTCAAACAAGGACCAAAGCCATTTAAAAATCTTCTCCATTCTCCAAAGGTTGAGGCTGTTCATTCAATGGAGGCTGGACAATGGAAGAGTCCACTCCAGCCATGACTAAATCTTGAATTGAATGCATATTATAGAATCTATCTCTCTTTAACCTTCATAATCACTTTTCTTATATTGTCTATCCTTTTGTCTCTCATAATATGCCATTCATCGAGATCAGAGGGCTTTCAAATTTCAATCAATTTTTACTAGCTCATTCGGTTAAGCTATGGGTCTCGTTAGCAAAAAAAACCCATGTTAGTTGTCTTTGGGTCATAATTTCTTACACCAAAAACAACTCCCACAAATTAAAAAAATAAATAAAATAAAAGTTAATCAAATTTCATAAAGAAACCCATGGTTTTCTATGTGATTGTGATGAATTTGTAACACTTCAGTCCTTCAACTTTAATGATGGAGAAATATCCATATCTATGTGATGCTACATTCTTGGATAGAGTCATGTTAATTGAAGCTAGCTTGTCATGACTAGCAACGTAGGGAACTTAGGTTAATTTTGACACTAGTTTCCCTAGAAGGAAGGCAGATTGAATGACATAGTCAAAATATCTCACTGCCACTAAAGTCCAAATCGATACTATCCATTGGAAGTTATATTTATGTCCACTTGTTAGATACAATGTATTTAATGTGGCATGATCAAGATCTTACGTGTGTCGATTCATAATTTATCATGCCAGGATTTAAGGCCAGGGAACTTAGATAAATAAGGTCTACTTATTTTGTATCTGATGGCTTCATATTTATGTTCCCTACTTTTTGGTTCAAATATGTTTCTCAAAGGCCACAAGAGATATCTTTGACCGACATACAGGTGTTCATTGGCTTCTGAATGGATTGATGCACAAGATGATCGGGGAGTATATCTAGAATGGAAACAAATTAAAGGGGTCATATGGGAGGCCCATGTAGAAGGTCGATGATAGTATATTTGTACCATCGTAGTACCAATAGTGTTAGTGGAGTATCACATTTCCATGTGTTGGCTAGTGCAATATGGTATTGCAGGGTGCTATGATGTCATCATAGGTGCATGTTGACTTCTTAATTTTATGGTGTCATCATAGCAACATTGACAAAGGCATGAGATGATTTCACATTAACCAAATTGTATTAATAAGGTGAAAATGAAGAATGGTAAACTTTTTATTTTATTATAATTGATATATAGTTATGTGATTTGTTGCAAATTTTCTTCTGGTGTTTAGAATTTCAGGAATACGAAGTCATATTTTCATCCATATAGGATTCACTAAATTTTTATAATATAGAAAAAACACCCTAAAATAGTATGCTTGGTTTTGTCTATTTAATGTCTAATAAATGTATTTTGAATTTGTAATAACAATTTTAACTTTTTCTTCAAGAATAACTTACTCCAAGTAAAACATTGCTAATCATAATAAAACATTACTAAACTCCTTTTACTATATAAACATAAGTTGTTTCCAATAAAATAATATGTTGTAAGGTTTATGATTTGGTCATAATCAATATAGATCCATATTAACTATGGATCTATGACATGTGGAGAGGGAGTAAATAGCTTAATGAGTAACAACTTTTCCTAAGTTTTGGTACTCTAATTTTGTTTTGCACCTCTAGAGATTTGGTCCTTCTTTCCCCATAATAGAGGCAAGTTAAGATGGATCCACATTTGTATGCTATTTTATATTATTTAAAGTAGTATTCTATTCTTATGCATGATAGATCCAAGTTATGATTAGTCTACCCTCTTATTCCATTTTATATTATTTAAAGCAATGATTAGAACATTTTTAAGTAGTAATGCTTTTGTTGTTTTAGTCAAGAACAACCACTCCAAAATAATTAATTATGAATGCTATTAAATTTGAATAACAATGAACATTTTAACTATGCATTATTTGTCTCTGTAAATGGTTATCATTATTTCTTGAAACTTATTAGCATAAAACAATATGTGGGTTACTGGTTGTCATTAAGGGGAATAGATTCTAATGCCTCCTTCCTCTCCTATATGTCACCTTTGTCAATCCGATTAATCTTATTTTAATTCACAATTCATTTTCCTCTATTTAGAAACCATCTTTATGTAAAAATTTTGTAGAACCATTTGTTGATGATCTATGATGAAAACCTATTTCTTTAAAAAAATAACCACGGATATTTGGCTTAAATAATAGCTTTTACATCTATGGGTGTTTATATTTTAGAATTTGGGGTGGAGTAACAAGTATGATTTACCTAGATTGTAAGAGGATGAGACCACATTGATTTTATGGGCCTTGTTTCAAGTTCAAATAAACAATTGTTATAAAAAAAGAACATTAGTGCATGGATAAATTGTAGCTAAGGCATAAACAATGGTTGATTACAACTAAGCATGAAGAATGTAAGTAAAAAAGAATTTGTTCATATCAAGGACCAACTTAAATGGTTGTGTTAGTATATATAAGTTGGAATAGAAATTAAGATTCCATTAAACTATTAAATCCAAACGGTTTGATGCAAGCCATTTAATGTGGTCCCGTTAGATCTGAACCTGCTTGAAATTTAAAGGGCATCAAGCCCTACGGCATTAAATGGTCTACACAAGGGTGTGGCTCTATGCTGGTCTGTCACAATATGTGGCGTCCTAGCCGAAAATGCTCTGGGGCTTGTAGTCACATTATTTTGCATCTTCTTTAAGATAAATAAAAAAACTATCTCAATAAGTAGAGAGGAAGAAGTCTAACAAAGAAATGATTTTGATTTTTTTTTAAATATATTTTGGTTGGGATTGATCAATTTTTTTGCTAATCAAAATTTTAAATTTATAAATAAATTGAACACCCTAAAAACCTATAACACACTTAATTTTTTTTTTTAATTTTGAATTTTTTTAAAAATTTTCTATCAATCCCATCAAAACAATAGAAAACTCTTAAAATCATCAACGGTTCAAACTATGCTATAAAATCATCACCATTTTAAACTACGCTATAGCCAAAACCCGGTTCACTAAACCTGGCACTTGACCAAAAAATAACAAATTATTTCAACTTCCTTTTCACCATATAAGGGGATGTCTATAGGTTGGGAAATGGTTAGATGTCTTTGTGATGGATTATGTGATTGTGTGTTTTCTTCTTGCTATCTCTCTTGGACATTTAATGTTTATATCAACATTTGGCCACAGTGCTTAAGTGCAACATGGAGTCCATATAAAAAAAATCCGTACTTCACATAACAAATATAGAAAAGCTTTCTTGTCAGTATCTTGAATGCATTAAATGAGGAGCGAGTTGAAAATCATAGAGTGAGAACCTTCATTGTCATTTCTTAAACTCTATGGTCAGCCTTTGGGATGGTAATATTTCAATGAAAAAGACATAACAGATTATGATCTCAACAACGAGACGAGTTCAGTGCACCATTTATATTGAAATGCCTACAGATTATGATTTCAATATTTCATCTACATAAATTCAACAAATAAGAAAGTGCAGTATCAAACGCCATATTCATTAATATTCAATGGCTTACGCACTTACATCTAAGTATTTTATTGACATTCAAGTGGTGATAAATCATAATGATTAGCTTGCTGAACATAAGACACAATAGTCAAAGATATAGCAAGATGATTTTTGGTAAAAATAATGATGCACGGCCATGAACATTATAATATTTAAGAATTTGTGGAAATTTGAGTCTATTGCATGCATAGAAAAGGTATGCTATCACTATAGTGCATAACAAACTAATTAGAGTGAGATCTTGTCCTCGCATTTGTAAATAATTTTGAGCAGTAAAAATAATCCTCCATTCGCTTTGCTCTGAGTACTGTACTATGTTTCTTCATCATCGTCGCTTATATTATCATTCAACTAGAAGGGGAAGGGCAAATGAAAATGCCATAATTCTCTCCAATTAAGGTGAGGGTGCTCAATGAATGGATCCTGAACAATGGAAGAGTCCACTCCAGCCATGGCTAAAGCTTCAATTGAAGGCATATTATCTCTGCTATCTATCTGAAGCACCCTAAAATCAACTTTCCCAATATATTCATTTCTAAGCTATTGTCTGATAGCTGCGTCTCTCAACTCTTTGTTAAAATCCCAGTGCTCCATTGTCAAAGAAATCATGTTCATTCGTCCCTTTAAATAACCCTTTGAAATATTTGTTAGTCAATAAATGTAATCTCCACATTTCTTCGTGTTGCTGTATTGTTTGAGAGAATGGCCATCCCGTGACTGCAGGTGCATTGGAAAAAGTTTCCCACAAGGATGGTAGAGTGTTTGTGCAATATTGTACAATGTTCCAATTTAAATAAAAAATGATTTACATTGATTTCATCGATATTATTTATATTACTAGTACACACATGGATTGGGGTACAATTACATAGTTTGTGGTTGTATCATGTAGATAGAAATGGTTGAGAGATAGTTATGGAACGGAAGATAGTTTGAATTTTTTTTTATTACTTGTATTATTATAGTTAAATAAGTTCAACTTTGAGTTATCCATGCTTAGATACATGTGATCAAGTTCATGCTATTCATTTATCAACTAGCTATTTTTATAAAAAAAAAAATATCTCACATTCTTCTAGTTATATGTCATGATCTCTTAGTTATTCATTCATCATCTATGAATTATCCATGCTTACCTACTAGTTATCCATTCATTGGGTACCAATTATTTTTAATATTTTTTTTTATAATTGTTTATTTCTAATTAATTTTGAACGACGACCATAGAATCAATATTGAGAGTCCTATGCTTAGATGAAAAAGCATAGGTCGTAGTCCACCCCAAATCTCAAATAAAAACGCCTATGGGATTAAATATGTTAATGTATTTTCTAAGAAACCAAAACTTATGGCATTTAAGTTATTAAAATCATTGGGATGGGACTTGTTTTAGTCCTACCAACCTTCAACTAGTTGGATTTTGGGTGTCTTCTCACAACTAGCTCAACTCTAAGGAGAATTGAACCTAGATCCCTTTGTTGACAATGCTCACACCTTAAATGAAAAAGATAACAAAAATTAACTTAATTTACACTAGCACACTCACAATTTGTGACTGGATCATGTCGATAGGGATCAAATGGTTAAGAGAGAGTTATGGAATGGATGAAAGTTTGGAAAAAAAATTATTCCTCATATTGTTCTGGTTAAACAGGTTCAACTCTGAGTTATCCATACCTAGCTACATGTTATCACATACATTCTTCATGGTATCAATTTATCAACTATCAATTATTTTTTATATTCTTTTTCTTTTTATATCACACTCTTGTAGTTATCTACTATGAACTATTGGTTACCCATTCATGAGCTACGAGTTATGCATACAAGTTATTTTTTATATTCTTTTTTTATAATTGTTTATTTCAAATTTTGAACGATGACCATATAATCAATATCGACAGTAGACTTGTTTCATCCTCATCTGTAGATAAAATAACATAGGTCGTAGTCCACCCCAAATCTCAAATATAAATGTCTATGGAGTTATTAAAAAAAATGCAAACTAGCGTACCCACATAGTTTGTGGTTGGATCACTCCCATGGAGATCAAATGGTTAAGATATAGTTATGGAATGGAAGATAGTTTGTAATTTTTTTTATTCCTCATATTCTTCTAGTTAAACGGGTTTAGCTATGAGTTATACATGCCTAACTACATGTTATCACCCACATTCTCCCTATTATCCATTTATCAACTATCAACTTTTCTTTTATTCTTTTTATTTTTATGTCACATTCTTCTAGTTATCTGCCATAAAGTGTTGGTTATCCATTCATTGGATATGAGTTATCCATGCATTGCTACCAGTTATCCATTCATCAGCTAGCTACTAGTTATTTTTTATATATTTTTTTATAATTGTTTATTTCAAATTTTGAACGACTACCATATAATCAATCTAGACAGTACAGTTGTCCCATCCTCATCCGTAGATGAAAAACATAGGTTGTAGTCCACCCCAAATATCAAATAAAAACGTCTATCGACATAAATATAACTAAAAATAACTTAATAATATAAAACTAGCACACCCACATAGTTTGTGGTTGGAACACGTCGATAGCGATTAAATGGTTGAGAGATGGTGATGGAATGGGAGACAATTTGGAAATATTTGTTATTCCTAATATTCATCTAGTGAAATGGGTTCAACTGTGAGTTATCGATGCCTAGATACATGTTATCATCGAAATTCTTCAACTATCATTTATCCATTTATCAACTATCAATTATTTTTTATATTCCTTTTCTTTTTATCTCACATTCTTCTGTGAGTTATCCATGCCAAGATACATGTTATCATCGACATTCTTCAACTATCAGTTATCCATTTATCAACTATCAATCCCTTTTTATATTCTTTTTCTTTTAATCTCGCATTCTTCTAATATCTCCCATGAACTATTGGTTATACATTCATCAACTATGAGTTATCCATGCAGTGCTTCCGGTTATCCATTCATCATCTAGCTACCAAACATTTTTTATATTCATTTTTTTATAATTACTTTGATAGATGTATATATATTAGAATTTTGGGGTGGACTACCATCCATGATTTTTCATCTATGGACAAGAATGATATAAGTGTATTGTACAAATTGATTCTATGGGTTTTGTCCAAGATTAAACGAGAATGAGACAAGTGTATTGTCGAGATTGTTTCTATGGGTGTCCTCCAAAAAAAAATTAATAATTTGAAAAAAAAATAGCTTAACTAACATGTGATAAGTATCGTTAGTGATAGTTGTAAAAATTAAAATTAATTTTCAACTATTCTATTATTAGATACAATTATGAGCTTAAATCCATTGATTATTAGATACAACTATTAGCTTAACTCCAATGATTCTAGAACTATTAGATTAACTTCAACTATATTCACGTTTATAGTGGATAACTATTAGCTTAACTATTAGATACAGCTATTAGCTTAACTCCAATGATTCTAAAACTATTAGCTTAATATCAACTCTAATCACTTATGGCTTAGTCCAATTGCATTTGATATCTAGGAGTTCAGCTAATGTGCACTCATGTAAGAGTCGAACTCCTAATAAAATCGTTCAAACTCCTAATGAACTCATACAAACTCCTAATAAACTAGGAGTCTAACTAATGTGCAGTCATGTAGCAGTAAAAATAATAATAAAATCATTCAAACCTGCAACAATCTCCTCCAAAATCCTAATAAAATCATTGGGAATATAGCTAATATATAGTTAGCATGACATGTTTAGGTGTTATCTTAATGTTCAATTAATTATGGAACATGATCGATCTTCTAGCCAACGCTTTGGGATTGTCATTTCTGAGTCCATATTTACATACTGTGGCTTTAAATTTATTGCATGGAGCCAACTTTGCAACTTCAGGTGACACTGCTCATGAAAATGATTCCTTCATGTTATATTTTTATCATTTAAGCAATATGATCTTAGGATCTTATCTAAGAGAATAACACGCACAACAAAAATTACAAGAGACAAGAGACACAAAGAATTTTCCTTGGGGAAACCATAAAGGAGAAAATCCTGCAACTTCCTCAGAGATAGAATGAGCACCAATGGAAGCAGTAAAACCCAAAGATAGAAAATATGATCTCCATAGCTATTCTCTCTCTCTCTTACTTGAGAGAGATTCTCCTCTCTCACTCATGCGCCCCAGTTGAGTGAGTGTGTATGTAATAAATAGAGAGGCTCACTCTATATTTATATTCTTTCATTCACTTAACATCCACTCCAACAAGTCGGCCTCACTTAACAATTACTTACCAGGTTTGAATTATCTAGGAGAGTCTAATAACCCTAGTGCCCCACAACTATGGGGACTTTTCCCTCCGATCAACAAGGAGAGTTAACCTTGAATCAATTGTGGGGACTATTTCCCCGACTTACAATGGAGGGTTAACCTCAATGACTTTACATGACTTGTTTATTGAATCTCCCGATCAGAACATTGGGGCATGACATGACTCAATTACATTATAGATACTTCCTGGAATAAACATTGGGGTACAATACATAAGATATACACGTGAATACATTATGAAGTTACAAATACATCAACACTCCCTATTAACTAGGAAGGTAGTCTCTCGACACAATTTATCAGCACAAGTATTCTTCTTTGTATCATCTAGATCATCATCAAGTCATCTTCAATTCATCTTCATCAAGTCTGGATCATCACTAGATCTGGATCATCATTAAGTCTAGATCATCACTGGATCATCATCGCTACTTCCACTATCTCAATCAAAAGTGTTATCTCTTCATTCTTCTCATCACAGGAAGTTCTATAGATCCAACCCTTTTTCATGGTTGTTGTAGGCCTAGCCTCCAAGTAAGTATTTATCTTCTTCAACACTTATATCTGACCATGAGAGGAACACATCCAAGAACCATGTCAAAATGGCCCACCTAGCACTTACATCTTTCATTCTCAAAGAATGGCTCTCAACTCTAGGCTAAGTGTCAATCCCAGATTGAAACAAGTTCCTTGTAACTAACCAGGTGCCTCCATTCTCCCATAGAATGGCCTCTCATCACTAAGCTAAGATTCAGTCCCAGACTGAATCAATTTCTTGGTAACTGACCAGGTGCCTCCACTCTCCTATAGAATGGCTTCTCAGCACTAAGTTGAGCTTCAGTCCCAGACTGAATCAATTTCCTTGTAACTTATTAGGTGCCTCCATTCTCCTAGAGAATGGCTTCTGTAGGTCTTCATCATCTTTGGCCATACTATGGAATCCTCAGGTCTGATTACGTGCATCAACAAAACCTTGAAAGAGCATCCTAGCACATACTATAGGATCTCTAAGGATATTTTACATGTGACCGTCACAAAACCTTGAAAGAGCATCCCAGCACAGACTATAGGATCTCCCAGGATCTTTTCTATGTGACTACCACCACAAAAACTCAAAATAGCATCCTAGCACAGACAATAGGATCTCCTAGGATATTTTCTATGTGGTCAGGAAAAACCTTAAAAGAGTGTCTTGCAACCTGTAAGAACTCTAAAGAGAATCCCATGACTTTTACGAGCACATAGCTCAACCTATCAGATCTCCAGGGCTGATTACATGCCTCTAGTAGCAAAACCTCGAAAGAGAATCCTAGCACAAACTATAGGATCTCCCAAGATCTTTTCTATGCTACCTATAGCAAAAAATCGAAAGAGAATCCTAGCACAGACTATAGGATATCCCGGGATCTTTTCTATGCTACCTGCACAACCTGTCCATGGCCAACCTGTAGAAAAACCTAAAAAGAGAATCCGAGCACAGAGTATCAGATCTCTCAGGATATTTTACATTCTTATCTGTACAATCTATTCGTAGAGTATCATCCTAATACTCATCACAGAATCATCCTAATGCATATCATCATCATATGATCATCCTGATCATCATCATAGCAGAAACTGAAACATCATCCCGATGCTCATCACACAGTGCTTACATCCACATCCATGGGAAGGATCCTCCTACCATGCTTGGAATGGCTCCTGCAAATGTGTCCCATCACTTCTTCCTCAAAGTATCTTCTATCTGAAGAACACCAAGCCTCTTCCTGAAGTAATCAAACTTCACTCTAGCCATTTATAGCATAGAATCACATCAAGGATGATTACATCCAAGGATAACCTGTGAGATTTTCCAGGACTGATTACATCCAAGGACAACCTATAAGATCGTTTACATTTGAGCCACCTATGAGCTTACCAGGATTTTATGCTCAGACAACCTGTCTCACCAGCTATGCTAGAATTGCTAGAATTCCCTCTTTCAATAGATCTTGATCTAGATCATATACTGGAGCTTCACTGCTCCTATTTCAGCTATACTCAGTGCCATGCAGGACTTCTTCTTGTTAAACTAAGAGATCACACCTGATCCCATACTGAAGCAACACCCCGAAGTGCTCTTCCTATCAATGGCACTGCCTGCCCAATATGAATCCACATAACCCTCTAGGTTAATCTTCTTATTCGACTCATACTTGAACCCATAGTCAACTGTACCCTTCAGGTACCTCAGAATATGCTTTGTAGCAATCAAGTGAACATGTATCAATGTGTTCATAACAAAGCAAATATCTGGTCTTATATTCATCAGGTACATCAAGGAACAGATCATCTGTCGATACATCGTGACATAAACCAACTCTGATGAAGCAACACTCAATAGCTTCATGTTCAATGACATAGGTGTGGTCATGGCCTTGCAGTCCATCATCCTAAACCTCTTCAAGATCTCTACTTCATAATTACCTTGTCCCAAAGATATTCCATCTGCATTCTGCCACACCTCGATGCCTATAAAGTAGTGCATCATATCCAATTCCTTCATCTTGAACTCGACAGCAAGTCTCCTCTTGCAACTTTAATGAGTTGCTCTTTTCTTTCAGGAACAATTCATCAACATATAACATAAGCATTACTGGTCTTCCACATTCAACCTTGAATTAAGGTTGGAATCCTCTTTACTCTCAGTAAATCCTAGATTCATCAGTAATCTTTCCATCCTGTCGTACCATGTCGAACCTCAGGATCATCTATAGTCACTCCCTTTGAAGTGGAGCATCATTCTCCCTCTTCCTTTCGTACTCTATGCATTGAAACATTCTGTACCGAAGTGACAAGTAGCTTCCTCTAGTACTAATATTCTATGTATCCATATAGGGTCACTAGATACCAAGATCTTCTATCTTTGAAAGCATTCTTCTCGCACCCATCTATGAGCTCATCATCCTCTACAGGATTTCATCTTCAACCTTGTAGCAAAGTTTAATATCTTCATCACTCTAGGTGATCTTCAAGCTCCTCATGTATGAGTTATCCCATGGGTGCCTTCTGAGCTCATACAAGGCCTTCTTTCATTTGCACACATGATTCTTCCTGTCATGTGTATTTCTAGTGGTTGCAAATGTCTCTTCATAGTCTATGCCTCTTGCTACGAATCTTGCCTTGTATCCCACGATGTTTCCATCTACTGCATCCTGGATCTTGTAGATCCATGTGGAAGATACTACGGACTTCCCTTCACGTCTTGATGCTCCATTCTAGACATTATTCTTCTTGAACTGGTACTCTCCTTCCCTTTCTTCTTGGATTCTTCTTCATAGATGGAAAGTTCTTCATCAATGATGTTGCTCAACAATGTTACATAATTGCACTGTGTCTCAGATCTCTTCTTTGAAAGTATCGTCATATTATTCTTCATCTTGGATTCTTTATTGAACTGTTGTCACTTGTTCTTCGGAACAAGTATCATCCTTTTTTGCTTGTAGGTGATTGTACGTGATCTTTCCTACAAGTCAAATGCATTAGTTGTATCGTTAGAAACATTTCATAGGGAATATTCATAATGGCAAATTCTTATGCATAAATATATGATCATGCAACTATTTTATCCAATACAACCTTCATCCATATCTCATGGAAACTTTCTAGATGCCTTCCATCTCTACCAAGATAACATTGAGATTTTGCACTAATCCAATATGTCAGTAAAGAGGTTTCATTCTAGATAAGTAGAAATGGAGAGTTGTATAGAACCATGAGCTACTTACCCATCACATGCATATTAGTAGTATATTGTCATTAATGCATGCATAACACATCAACTGAATATAAACAACTGCATAATAAAACAATATCATGAAATGACAATTGAATACTTATCTTTATTTGTTTCATGGGTAGACTCCTTCTTGAGCTTTTATCTTCATCATCTTCTTCATTCATCATTTCTTATCCAAATGATAAGATGGATAAGAATTTATTCAAGAATTTAGTTCTTCATATTCCTCATTGCTTGAGGGATATTCTTTGAATCATGAGGGCTTGATCTTTAGTTGCTCCCATCTTCTTTTCTCTTATTATGAGTAGAGCTTCTTCTTGTGTGCACTCTTCCCAGAGTCTACTGAAAGTAATTACTTTCTTCCGGAACACATTCCTCAAATGAATGAATCCCATGATCCTGGGAGGCCATTCAAGGTGGTTATCACCACTTCTACTTCTTTGAGTTGAGAAACCCTTGTAAAGTATGACTGTATGGTCTCTACATCCTGGATCTTCACATTCTTCAACTATTTTCTCAAAGTCATCTTCTGATTTATGTTCTTCCCAGCTTCAAATATCTTGTGCAAGGAATCAAACATCTCTTTCGGTGTCTTTAGGGAAGACACTTGTGGTATAAAGTGATCCTTGATTGAATCAGCAATGATCTTCTTGGCCTTGACCAAGTTCTTCTTGTGTAAGGCTTTTTAGCCTCATCTCCCTCTAGAACTGCAACCTCTCTAATTATGTAGGTGTCCAATTCATTTTCTTCAAGATCGAGTGAGATGCAATACTTCCATGTTTGGAAGCTATCAGTTTCACCAAGATTGTCATCAAGCTATTTTTATTAGACATTTTGAAATAATAACCTCAAATGTAAATAGAAAAAGATTAGATCTTACCGATTTGAGGTCTCTGTCTTAGTTCCGGAGCTGGCTGATCTAGGGTTTGTTAGAGAAACCCTAATTTTCAAAACTTGGAATATTTCCAATCTGATAGGATATAAATATAGACATCTTCAAGTTTAGCTTTCCAATGTACTCATTTTCTGAAAATAGTGGAGGGAAGCTCCCGAAACAGGAATCCCTAGTTTACCAATTTCTTCTGCAGAAATGCCTGATACTATTTCTATGGTATCTATGAAAGTAATGGGAATATGTGTCTACAATTTAGTACTAAGGTAGGCTCATCTATAATTGTTCCAATGCCATAGGTTTCATTAGAATTGGTTTCACCTATTGGGACTTATGAGTGTTTTCCCAAGGTGACTTGTTTCAGGACTGTTCAGAATAGCGACTTTGTATGGACTTCCATGTGTCACTGTTTCATCTTCTGGGTCTAAAACTTTTACCAATGAAATTAAAGGCCATACCCTTTCTGGAACGGCTTGAGAATTTTTATTTGGACCTTAGTATCCTGAGATATAGCAATTCTCCCTAGGTGTCCTGTTTGGGGAGGAATGCTGAAGGAGGATGGAACCCTAACTTGGAGGAATCATATCTCCTAAAATATAGCGAATATGAGGCTGAAACTTGGACATAGTGTACATCAAGAATTTATCTTCGACTTGTGAATGTTTTGGGACCTACGCTTTCTCCAATGTCGATATATAGAGAATCTACCAAAACTATCAGTTTCTGTATTTTAGGGTTTTTCAGGCCCGGGGTCAAACTAGGGTTTGACTTTCCCAGAGTTTCACCCAACCAAAAATATCGACCCAGGTATCTAAACTTATATTTTGATGAGGAGAGTAATCTTATGCTAGGCTCACTCAAAAATTCCACTTCTATGAAAATCCCTAATTTCCTGCAGCAAAAACTGAAAATGCCCAGAATCAAATTCTGCTTCGATAGAAAGATGCCCTCTTCAATGGAGAGTTAGCCTAGCATCCTTTTGCTAATGGATTGTGGAGAGAGACCCAAAAAGTAATAAGCCCTAGATTTTGTAGCTGCACTGTGTCTTCTTCTCAGGTTAGCTTTGATACCATGTTAGTTTTTTATCATTTAAGCAATATGATCTTAGGATCTTATCTAAGATAATAACATGCACAACAAAAATCACAAGAGATAAGAGACACAAAGAATTTTCCTCGGGGAAAAAAATAAGAAAACCCCACAACTTCCTTAGAGATAGAATGAGCACCAATGGGACCAGTAAAACCCAAAGACAGAAAAGATGATCTCCACAGTTGTTCTCTCTCTCTCACTTGAGAGAGCTTCTCCTCCATCACTCATGCACCCCAGGTGAGTGAGTGTGTATGTAATAAATAGAGAGGCTCACTCTCTATTTATATTCTTTCATTCACTTAATTTCCACCCCAACAATTCGACCTCACTTAACAATTACTTACTAGGGCCGACTTCTCTAGGAGAGTCTAATAACCCTAGTGCCCCACAACGGTGGGGACTTTGCCCTCTGATCAACAAGGAGGGTTAACCTTGACTTAATTGTGGGGACTATTGCCCCAAATTACAATGGAGGGTTAAACTCAATGACTTTACATGACTTGTTTATTGAATCTCCCGATCGGAACATCGGGGCATGACATGACTCAATTACATTATAGATACTTCCCAGAATAAACATTGGGGTACAATACATAATATATACAAGCGAATACATTCTAAAGTTACAAATACATCAACACTTCATTGATCCCATCTATCACACGGTTCATATCAATCAGTTCAAGGTCTTCAAGCAATAGGTTCTCATTGGCCACCCGATGGAACTGTAGGTTAATTAATAATGAATTATCACACTATAGTCGCATATGAAATTGATAGATGAAGTTGTTTTTATCAAATTGTGATGTATAAGGTTGTTCGATATGAAATTAATGCATGAAGATTTTATGAAATTGATGGAAAAGGTTGTTTTATTTGTTTGTGAGACATGGAATTTTCAATTTTTGTTTGTGATAGAGGGATTCTTTAGGGAGTTTTCAATCTACAGTTTGATATTGTGTAGTTAATAGCTATATATCATGGTGGAATTTTTAAAATGTGGTTTAAGAAAGTTTTAAAACACACTAACTGTAGAAATTCAGGCCAGCAGTAGATTAATTTTACCCACAACAATTATCAATTGATCATGCAAAATTGCTAACAATGGAGACTGAATATGGAGCTGTAACACAAAATTATATTAACTGGGTGTACAATATCCAACCCTGTAATAACATAGGTTGCTGAATATATAGAATACATCAAGAGGTTGAATGCATAAAGAGGCATCCAAAACTAGCATAAAGCAGGCTTACTCAAAATAGGCAAATCCCCCATAGGTGTAAAAAGCTGATCCCAAATCTGTCATGGAGCTCACGAATTGGCAAGGGCACATGGGAAAGCTAAAAAGTAGTGGAATGGCAGCTCATAAATGATTTTGCATGGAGAAAAGAGTGGAGGATGAAGAGGAAAAAAGACTAGTTCACCTCACCTAGTCTTGCTTTCCTATGTGCCTTAAAACACTGAAAAAGCAGGCAGTAAAGCAGAAAAAGCAGATAGGCACCTAGGAGGCCAGGAATAAAGTAGATTTGATTCCTAAGGCTTTCCCAAGCGCTACATGAGTCAGATATGGAAATTTTGACCTCTATGGATAGGCAATTAGCAACTTGCACAAGGTGGGACACATGAACTAGGAAAATAAGACAAAAATAAATGAATTAATGTCTAAGTGGGTAAAATATGGGTTGATTATTCTAAAACCCCCCCTTAAGCCTGACTTTATGAGTAATAAATCAAAAATATAGGTCCTAGCAACAAGGCTTAGTCACCCTTTTACTTACTGCAAGTCCATACAACCAAGGAAAGAGGCAAAACCAACTTGGGAAAATCCTCCCTTAAACATGGACTGTAAAACAAAATTGTAGAATCTTGTCTCCACTCATGCCTTTACAGCATGATCAGCAATCCCCAGTAGTGATTTGAGATTGCTGAAGGTCTTCTCACAAAATTCTTTGGTGAAGATATCAGCTACTTGTTCTAAAGATGAACAAAAGAGTAGGTGAATGGTGCCATCATGCACAAGCTCTTTGATGTAGTGCATGTGAATCTCAATGTGTCTGGTTCTTTGCTTTTGAACTGGATCTTTGCAGATTCGAATGGTACTCTGGTTATCACAGTAGATGGTAGTTGAGTACTCAGGTTTGAAACCACACTCTCCAAGTAAACCCTACAAACATAAACACTGAGTTGCTGCATTAACAACTCCTCTGTACTCAGCTTCTGTAGATGAGAGTGCAATGGCACTCTGTTTCTTGCTTGACCAGCTGATTGGCCCTTCTGCAAGCATGAACACATAACCTAAAGTGGACTTTATGTCTATGCTATCACCTTCCCAATCACTGTCAGTAAATCCAATCAAATCAAGATCATATTTTGCCTTATAGAAGATCCCATGTGTCCTTGTTCCCTGAACAAAATTAAGGATCCTTTTGGCTGCTTTCCAATGGATCTCATGAGGCTGATCCATGAATCTAGAAGCCACACTTACTGCATAAAAAATATCAGGTTGAGTATGTGTCAAATACAATAAACATCCAATCAATTGTCTATACAGTGTATTGTTTACCATCGGTGGAGAATCATCTTCCTCTAGCTTCACTCCTGAAAGGAAAGGAGTTTTGCTTGCTTTGCAGTCTTGCATTCTGAATTTGAGCAGCAAATCCAAGGCATACTTGGACTGGTGCACCTTTATTCCAGCTTTGGTTTGAGCAATCTCAAGCCCCAGAAATTGACTTAAGAGCCCCAAATCTGTCATGGAGAAGTCTTGGTTCATAGCTCCTTTTAAGGAAGCAATCTCAGCCTGTGAGCTTCCTGTAATGAGGAGGTAATCAACATATAACACAATGATCATTAATGAACCATTAACAGACTTCAAATAGACATTTGGATCTGATTTTCACCGAATAAAATTCAGAGATAGCAAGAAGCTATCTATCTTGGCATACCAAGCCCTGGGGGCTTGCTTTAGCCCATACAATGACTTTCTCAACCTGCACACAAGAGAAGGGTTAGTAGAAAAAACTTGAGGCTGATGCATATATATCTCCTTAGTGAGATCTCCATTCAAGAAGGTGCACTTTACATCCATGTGATGTACCTCCCATTTCCTTGAGGCTGCAATGGCTAGAGCTAGCCTGATGGAATCCATCTTTGCCACTGGGGAAAATGTCTCATTGTAATCGATGCCATGAACCTGTGAGTAGCCTTTAGCTACCAATATAGCCTTGTACTTCAGTGGTGAACCATCAGCAGCAAAATTGGTCTTATAGACCCACTTACATTGGACTAACTTTCTTCCTGGAGGAAGATCCACTAGCTCCCATGTGTTGCTCTTCTGGAGTGAGATGAACTCCTCCTTCATGGAAGCTTGCCATCTTGGATCTCCTGCTACTTCTTCATATGTTTGAGGATCAGACTCCACCATCAAATAGCATTTTTCAGCAAACATAGGGTCCTTCATGCATAGAACACTCTCAAATTGAGATCTAGTCCTCCTTGGGTCATTGGGATCCCCAACTAGCTCACCTGCTGCATGTAGTGTCTTGGATTCCCATTTTGGCCTTGTGGGTCTGTTAGGGTCTGCAATAAACTCATCTCCATCAGACAAATCAGAATCAGCATGTTCAACAAACTCTTTACTTATTTCTTGAGGTTCAAGTGGTGAAGAGGCTTCACCAACCTCCACTTCTACAAGGGGTTCTTCTTCAAAATGAACACACCTTTCAATGAAGGCTTTGTTTGTGCTCAAATTTATCAACTTGTACCCTTTTTAATCTTCAGAGTATCCAACAAAAAGACACTCTTGGCTTTGGGGCTGCAAAGCCTTCCTCTTCTCTGTCGGGATTCTAGCCCATGCCTTTGAGCCAAAAATCCTGAAATGGGTCACATCTGGCTTGTGCCCACTCCATGCTTCGAAGGGATTCATGCCATCAAGCTGTTTGTGAGGCACCCTATTCTAAATATAGGTTGCACAATTGATAGCTTTGGCCCAGTACTTTGGTGGCAAAGTTTTGGCCTCCATCATGCATGTTGCCATCTCCTTCAGTGATCTGTTCTTCCTCTCAGCAACACCATTTTGTTGTGGTGTGTAGGGGATAGAATGCTGCATCTAAATACCTACATATGCACAATATTTAATAAACTCAGACTTGACATACTCACCACCATTGTCAGATTTTAGGACCTTGAGTTTCCTTCCACACTGGTTTTCAACCAAAGCCTTAAAGACTTTGAATAGGCCAAAAACTTCAGACTTGTGTTTCATGAAGTGAACCCAACAATACCTGGAAAAGTCATCAATAAAGGTCAATGCATATTTGGCCTGAATCATGGACATATGAGGGAATGGGCCAGCAACATCACTGTGAATCAGCTTGAGAGGTGCAGAGGTTCTCTCATGACTAGCTTTCTCAAATTTGTGCTCTGGGTGTTTTCCTAGGATACAACCTTGGCAGACTCCTTTGGAAAATTTTATCTTGGGCAACCCTATGACCATTTCTTTCTCACTAAGATCAGATAGATACTTGTAATTTAGATGGCCAAATCTTTCATTCCACAGCTTGCTGGTTTCATTAGCATGAATGAGAAGAGCAGAGGGGTTTGAGTAAGGTAGGAAGTGTGAGAACATGTATACCTTTTGAGCATGATTCGCAACTCCTTTTGCAATGAATCTACCAGTTGAAATCTCTGTGATCTCAACTTCATCGGGGGAGAATATGACCTTCTTAGGAGACCCAGTGTGGGTCATCTAGTACACTGACAGGAGGTTGGAGGCGAGACCTAGGACATACAGCACATTGCTGAACTTACCATGATCAAGATCTATCCGTCCTTTGCCTTTAATTTCAGTGAGAGAGTCATCTCCCACTACAATAGATGGTCCTTTCGACATATCCAGTGAGGAGAAGGCCTCCTTAGTCTAAACCATGTGTCTTGAAGCTCCAGAATCAATGATAAAACTGGGTGAGCTTGATGTGCCAGCAACTAGAGCATGAACTCTCTCTCTGTCATCAGAACTTGATCCTCCTTCTCTATTCTTTGAGATTTCTGGAAGGGAGATGCCATTCTTCTCCAGGAGATTGGTCAGCATATCAATCTACTTTTTCATACAAGAGCTTTCAGTGTGATTGCCCTTCGAACAGTATGAGCACTTGTTCATTTCACCTTTGTTTTTCTTCTTCTGGGTATTTTTCTTGGGACCTTGTTGATCCTCTGGAGACTGTTTCTTGTCTCTCCTTTGCTCAGGTGGCTCTTTAGCTTTCTTTTTGCTTTTTGAATCCACCCTCGAATCTCCAGCAATCAAAGCTTGATCTTTGGATGGTTTGATAGTGCCCATCATCACCAGCTTGTCTTGTTCTTGTGTGAGAGATTCCATGAAATATGCAAGGCTAGGCATCTTCCAGGTTTGAGCTGTGATTTTTGTGGCATAGAAGGTTGAAACAAAGATTGAGTAGTCAAGTCCTATCTTTGAGAGGATGGCCAATACGAGCTGATCATATTTCTTTTCGATACCACACTGCTTCAGCTGCAAAACTAGTGCTTTGAACTTGGAGAAATATAGCTGCAGGGATTCAAAGCTACTGGGACTCAGAGAAATCAGCTCATTTTCGATCTGATGTCCCCTCATCTCATCTATCTTTCCAAAAATATCAGAAATCTTCTCCCATGCTTGATCCGGTGAAGTTAATCCATCGATATGGAAAAGGAGGTCTCAGGAAATACTGAGACATAGGAGGCCATAGGCCTCATCTCTCCGATTGTGCCATTTGATCTTCTCTGCAGTAGCATTGGGCCCTGCTTCTATAGCCATAGTCACCATGTAGAGGCCTTTCTCTCTCAACAAGATCTCCATCTCTGCTTTCCATTCAAAATAGTTGAAGGGAGTCAAGATAGTTTTCTGTGAATCCATAGCTTTAGAAAATCTGTCCCGGCTGTCAGTAGAAGGCTCCCAGTCTTGATGTCGAACCTGCAAAACAATTTTTGAAGGAGAGTAGAAACCTACAATGGCTCTGATACCATGTAGAAATTCAGGCCAGCATTAGATTAATTTTACCCACAACAATTATCAATTGATCATGCAAAATTGCTAACAATGGAGACTGAATATGGAGTTGTAACACAAAATTATATTAACTGAGTGTACAATAGCCAAACCTATAATAAAATAGGTTTCTGAATATATAGAATACATCAAGAGGTCAAATGCATAAGGAGGCATCCAAAACTAGCATAAAGCAGGCTTACTCAAAATAGGCAAATCCCCCATAGGTGTAAAAAGCTGATCCCAAATCTGTCATGGAGCTCACAAATTGGCAAGGGCGCATGGGCAAGCTAAAGAGTAGTGGAATGGAAACTCATACATGCTTTTGCATGGAGAAAAGAGTGGAGGATGAAGAGGACAAAAAACTAGTTCACCTCACCTAGTCTTGCTTTCCTATGTGCCTTAAAACACTGAAAAAGCAGGCAGTAAAGCAGAAAAAGCAGATAGGCGCCTAGGAGGCCAGGAATAAAGAAGATTTGATTCCTAAGGCTTTCCCAAGTGCTACATGAGTCATATATGGCAAGTTTGACCTCTATGGATAGGCAATTAGCAACTTGCACAAGGTGGGACACATGAACTAGGCAAATAAGACAAAAATAAATGAATTAATGTCTAAGTGGGTAAACTATGGGTTTATTATTCTAACACTAACTCTTAACATGATTTCAAAGTATCGTTACAAGTTGGGATAAAGTGAATCAAGTCCAATCAGTTCAGTCAATCAATGCATCTCCTGGAAGGTGGGTCAGTGGTTGCTGGGAATACTATGTGTTCATTAACTAATGGGTATGCCTATTTTCGTAAGATGGTGTATTTGTATGTGGTAACACATTTTTTCAAGATGTTTCAGTTTTTTAGCTTGCATTATATACATTATTATACGACAATTGGCTCAGCTCCACTTCCTTCCTTATAGCATGTTTACTAAATTCCATCATTGCTAACATTTAGGATCCAAATAGAAAAAAAATCCACTGGAAGTTTCATAGTGAAATAACATTATCATGCATAAAAACAGGTGCGTTTGTTTTAAATAGCTAAATAACATTATCATGCAAAATAACAAGCGCATTGGTTTTAAATAGCTAAATAACATTATCATGCAAAATAACAAGCGCATTGGTTTTAAATAGCTAAATAACATTATCATGCAAAATAACAAGATCGTTGAAACCAACAAAGCCAATGAAATTTGACTAGATCGTTGAAACCAACAAAGCCAATGAAATTTGACTATCACTGTTAGTATTTGTTACTACTCATATACAACTTTAATCAAAAATTGATTTTATAATTTGTTCAAAAATATAATTTTAATTCTAAGGTTTGAAGAAGCTAAAATAAGCAATAATACTGTAGGAATATAATAGCCCATGCTTCTACACAATACCAACACAGGATTTAGTATTCTTCAACCATAAATTGCATATTCGAAGTTCCTTCCTTCCCCATTTTTGTTTCCCAGCCATGTCTCATTTGCTTAGCGCTCCAAGAGCTGTGTAACTATACGATCAGAGGAATTGTAATCATACTACAGTAGAGAGGCTCTTTCATTCTCGACTGAAGCTTTGAATTGCTAATTTGGATGGATTTTATACGTTATGGGAATTGAATCAAACCAAATAATTTGTTAGACAAATTGAAATTTCTGAGATTTTATATGTTATGGGAATTGAATCAGACCAAATAATTTGTTAGACAAATTGAATTTTTGAATTTTTATATGTTATAGGAGTTGAATCATACCAAATAATTTGTTAGACAAATTGAGTTTCTGAATTTTTATATGTTATGGGAGTTGAAACAAATTAGACAAACTGAATTTCTATATGTTATGGGAGTTGAATCAAACCAAATAAATTGTTATATGTTATGGGAGTTGAATCAAACCAAATAATTTGTTAGGAAAATTGAAGTTCTGAATTTTTATATCTTATGGGAATTGAATTAGGACAAATAATTTGCGTTCAACTAATGTAATAAACCTTTATCTAAATCCATTTTTAATGCACTTTTATTTTCAATTTGTTAGACAAATTGAAATTTCTGAGATTTTCTATGTTATGGGAATTGAATCAGACCAAATAATTTATTAGGCAAATTAAATTTTTGAATTTTTATATGTTATAGGAGTTGAATCAGACCAACTAACTTGTTAGACAAATTGAATTTCTGAATTTTTATATGTTATGGGAATTGAATTAGGCCAAATAATTTGTTAGACAAACTAAATTTCTATATGTTATGGGAGTTGCGTCAAACCAAATAATTTGTTATATGTTATGGGAGTTGAATCAAACCAAATAATTTGTTAGGAAAATTGAAGTTCTGAATTTTTATATCATATGGGAATTGAATCAGGCCAAATAATTTGTTAGGCACATTGAATTTATGTACTATGGTGTACATATCCTACCGTGTGGAATTTGAACTTATAACCTTAAAAAACAAATGCACGTTCTTGACCCACTCAACAATCTAAACAACAATACTAATTGGTTTCAGATTACTAAAATGAATTGACATGAAATGAGAATTGATGAAATAATATTACATGTCCTCTTATAAAGTATCTCCCAAGGAAGGAAGCATTCGGAAACGAGATTTACATGATAGATACTATGCATACATGAACCTCAAACTCACCACCACCGAGATGAAGGAGACCATTCTTCCAAAGGTTTCCAGGTCTATTGTAGGAGTTGTACTGGCATTGTACAATGAGGGCACTAGGACCATTATGGTGAGGGACGTGGAGTGTCAAGGATCTAGGCCCTTCTGTCTCACTTATTTCCCCATTACTTCCAACGGCTTAGATTATCATGGCTGCTCCATTTCCTACAACGACCCAATTCTCCATTTCAACAGAATCCTCTGATATCAGCTCTCCTCCATCCATAAACAATTGACAGATGCCAACATTATTGATGTCAATACATATGACATTGTCTATGATTTCTTTGCCAATCCATCTAAATATGTATTTATTTATAACCGTGTCCTATTGTGTAATGAATGATGTGTATATAATGTAGGTTTGTTTGGTTGATCTAATTGTGCGGAAGAGGTACATTCTACATCCCACTAGGAGGAGATGTGTAACTCCTTCCGTGCTTATCCTATATCCTAGAGCTAGCATGTGTACTTAAAAATATATATATATATTATAAAAAATAAAAATAAAAAATATTATAAAATGTAACATGTCCACTCAAATTAGCTTAAAACATTTACAACTGCATATATATATATATATATATATATATATATATATATATATAACTACATAAATTAGATAAATTAAAATGCTTCCTCAACTTTTACACTCTAAAAAGGGGTATTGAAACCCTAGAGATTTGATCCCTCTCGGCCCTTGGTAGATCCCCTTTTAAGATGGATCTATGTTGGTTGTATAGGTTTTCCATTACATTTTTATAAGTTAGAGTCACTAAATCTATAGTATAATCTTGGATTTACATTTAGTACTATCTTACGGAAAGTACCCCAATTTTTTTTTTCATCTATCTACGAGAATGATCCAAGTGTACTGACTAAATTGATTATATGGGCCTCATCCAAAATTCTTAATTAACAATTTCAAAAAAATAAAAAATAACTTGGTTAACATTTGATAGATACAGTTAGTGACTTCAACTATTAGATGATTAGATACAACTATTGGACTATTAGATACAACTATGAGCTTTAGGTCTGTTGGTGATACAACTACTAGGTTAACTTCAACTCTAATAATAATGGTTATATTGGATAACTATTAGATAAAATTATTAGCTTAACTTCAACTCTAATTGTGGTTATATTGATAACTATTAAATCACTATTAGGTTAACTCTTAAAATGTGGTAATAACCAACTATTAGATGAACCTGTAGTTGTACTCTAATGACTCTGTCTCTTAGCCTAAGAAGTTTGAATTCATTATGTAGTGAACCTATGCAGCACCCAATAAGCTTTCAATTTGGTAGTGTAGCATCATGAGAATAATCAGTTAGGTAATGTGCTCCGAGGGTGGTAGGCTCCATGAAATTTATAAATATGAATAAGAAGGGGCGAGGGTTCTCAAAAGTGTTGGTTTCTATCAAGATTCAATTAACCAGTGAGTCCATAACTTTCATTAAACTATGTATTAATAATTTATCTATATGCCAAATATATTCCTTTCGGCATATTCCAAACATATTAATATTATTAATATGGTTGTTTCTAGTTACACCTTGTTGACGGGCAT
>LPNX010684608.1:0-36512 GCA_001517045.1 Pseudotsuga menziesii | reverse complement strand
CTTTTAAAAACTTTGAATTTCATGTTTCAGTAGCTTCTGGAATATCATCATTTCAGTAGTTATCAATTCTTCACTTTTACTATATGAAATTCAAACATTTTATCAAAACAAAACACAATTTTATTCGATGAAATAATGGTTTTTAAAGGCTGTTGGGTAGGGGCACAACACACCTATAGGTGTTTTTATTTGAGATCTTGGGGTGGACAAGAACCTATGCTTTTTCATCTATGGATGAGGATGAGACAAGTGTATTGTCCATATCAATTCTATGATAGTTGTTACAAATTCAAAATAAAAAAATTCTAAAAAAAAGAATATAAAAAATAATGGATGTATGTATAATTGGTAGTTGATGCATCGATAAATCCCAGATGATGTGTGGATAATTCAAAATTTGTAAGAGATAATTGTGATAGATAACTCATTTAACTAGAATAAGGCAAGAACAAGTAATTGATAACTTATTAGTGTCCCGTAACTTGTGACCTATCGGTGTTCACCAGCCATAAGGCAAGTGGTTGTGCTAGTTGTTTATTTTAAATTTTGAATAAATGCCATAGAATCAATCTTGAAAGTACACTTTTCTCATTCTCATCCATAGATGAAAAATCATAGGCCATATTTCACCCCAAATCTTAAATAAAAACGTCTATTGACGTAATTATTTACTAGAACACCCACAAAGTTGTGGCTGGGTCACGTCGATAGAGATCAAATAGTTAAGGGATAGTTATGCAATGGAAGACAGTTTGGATTTTTGTGTATTCCTCATATTCTTCTAGATAAATGGGTCAAGTGTGAGTTATCCATGCCCACCTACATGTTATCACTGACATTCTTCTTGTTACCCATTTATAAACTATTAGTTATTTGATATATATATAATATCGTATTCTTCTAAACTATTGGTTATCCATTCATTAACTATGAGATATCAATGCATTGCTACCAGTTATCCATTCATCAACTAGCTACCAATTATTTTTTATATTCCTTTTTTAAAATTATTTATCTCAAATTTTGAACAACTTCCATAAAATCAATCTGGACAATACACTTGTCTCATCCTCATCCATAGATGAAAAAGAATAGACCATAGTCCACCCCAAATCTCAAATAAAAACATCTATTTACGTAAATATAATAATTATTTATTTATTTAATACATGTGGCTAAGATTTACATTTGTAATTTTTATAAATATTTTTCTACAAAGTTCTTAATATCAATTAATTCAACTATTTCTTTTGTGGCGTTTTTAAATATAAAAGCTTTGGAGGACATTGGGTTATAAATGCTTGATAGTTTTTTTAATATTGGGAGGAATAGTTTATATATATATATATATATATATATATGGTAATAATTAATTATAGTTGTTTTGGTAATATGTTTCCAAAAGAGAATAGCCGAGACCTAAATTATGATAATAATAAAAAAAAATTTCCCATATGGTTTAAGGTTTTCAAAATGAATGAGAGTTTGCTTGAAAATATATAACCAAAATGACAATCTAGGCACTATTATCATATAAACCGATATGGTAGCATAAGAAACAAAAAGACAAAAAGAAAAAAAATTGACATGTTGCTTAGACTTCTAACAAGCAAAAGAATCATCTTGGTTTTTTAGGAAGACTGCTTACGTGCTTCAATGCTAGATAAATAATTATGGGTGAACCAATTGAATGTGCCTCCATATTTGGGCACTGTGAGAAAATTTTGAATAGATTTTGTTGCATATGTGCTTGTTACATCATGCAAAACTTCCTGTATCAAAAATCAATTGAATTCCCTCCTTCGCTAAATGCATGTTGTCAGTTCCCTCACACCAAGGGTAGACCCAATCATAGAGAGGAGGAAGGGCCTGGGTAGGTATTCTTGGCTTCTCAAGGAAAATATTAATGGATTAACTGAGTTGGAGACCTTCCTACTAGATAGGAAAAGTGATTAGTTTTAATTGGTCTATGCAAGGGGGCGCACATTTCTCTTCCCAAATACCTCAACAAATCCATAGATTATGAGTCTATTCCTATGGGTGAGTGTTTTCAAGCAGATCAATATCTATTTACAGAGTTGAAGGTTCAATTTGCATACCCACCCCATCATCCTGATATAGAAGCCACTTCTCATTACTCACTTCCACCCTCTCTATATCTGATAGAATTCTTGTGTCAACCCTTTCTTCTGAAGTATCTTGTACTTCATCATTTATATCTTGATTATCATTTCTTATGTTCTGAGCATCAGAATAGTAATCCTTTTCTTCTTGATTGGATTTCCATCTATAAAAGAGCCCATGATCCACGATGAGGTCTTCCCCTTTGAATATATGTTGACATTCCAAGACTTTGACTACACTAAAACTGTTGCAGAGAGGGCCAAATGAATGCACTAATATTCTAATTGAACTAAATATGATGCCCATATTTCCCCTAGAACACTATAAGTGATATTTGGTTCTCTGTCCCATCCTTTACTGGTGAAATAATGAAGATATGTATTGTCATGACTTTTAATTAAAGGAGTGATTCAGTCGGCCACTGCTCCAAGTCATTCCCAGGATAAAGGTACCACACATGCATATTAAACTAGATAAGAAGACTCCCATCATTTATTTCCCATGCCCTATTGAACATGATGCAACACTAAGTGGTAGGGATTCTCCATTTGATGAGCATTGTCATGTCCATGGAGTTATCACGATGGCACCCCACTCGAGGACATGAATTGTTGATATTATATCTTATTTTATTTTATTATAATATAATTGAAAATTGTCTTATTTTGTTGAATAACAACCTTAATTAAGGATAATTTAATAAAATTTGAGGTCCCTTATTTTGAACAAGGAAAATATCTAGTAAATTTGGTTGTAGATGTATAATGTTTCCTATTTGAATGAAAAATAGTGTCCAATTTAAGATGTTGATGGCTCATATCAATGTTGCACATGTCCCTTGTTTCTTTATGTGAATGCCTGAGTATTCTACACTTTTCTCAAAATCTATGAAATGCATGGATTCATGTAGAGAGACATTATATCCTTTCCATATTTATATGATTGAGCCACTCACTCTATTAGTCTATTAGGAGCTTTATTGTACATATATTACTTACTTTTTGTAGTTCTAATTTCAATTTTAGAAATATTTTGTGATTTTATGTAATTTCCTATGGAGGATAATATGGGGTACATGTTGAGGTACAAAAGGGGATAATGAATGTAATGTGAATATACCCACTTGGTAGTTGGAGGGTACTAAATATGCAGACTAGAAACTTAGAAGAAATAATATAATAATAAAAGTTGTTGGCATATGAATACTTGAATGTGAAAGTATAAATGCATATGAGTATCATTGTCTTCAGTGAATTGGTGGTTGGATTTGAGTATTTCATTGTAACAAGCAGGACTTATGAAGTGATAACTTCCATAAGGAATAATTAAGTCTATTGCTCTACCTTATAGATTTTTTTGACATTAATAAAATAAATGAACATTTTTTAATATAATATTTTTTTATTTAATAAAATATTGGTTATCTTGTACATTCAAAATTGAGGCACATAACATTTGGTATTGGAGTCCTTTTTGGGAACAAAAAAGTGGATTTTTTTTTATATTTTTCAAAGGAAAAAGAAGACGATGACATTAAGCTTGCTTACAAAACTTTATGTGTCGAGTTTAAAAAAATCCCACTTCACATTTCTCTGACTATACATTATTTCTTCGTTATCGTTTCGATAATATCCCATATTATTATTAACCTAAAATGACCAATGACATTTAAAATTATTCTCAACTCTCTAAATGTGACATTGGTCAATATATGGATCCTGAAGAATTTTACGGTCCACTTTATCCATGACTAACGCTTCAAGGTGCTATATTACGAACATGTTTCTTTAATAGTCAATCACTTCACCTGTGAATGAAAGAAGTTATTTTTGTATTAATCGTTTAAAAATTCCTCTAAAATATTTTCCTCCTTTAATCATTGTATTGCATAATCCTTGGGTGTTTTGGACTAATTTCTTCTTGGTCAATATCGTGTTTTCTTTCATTATTAATTATTTTCTATCCCTTACACCTAAATCATGTAACTTGTTCCAAGGTCTTTAATTTAAAAACATAACTACCTTTTCCACAACCAAGGTTTTGTCTCCTAACTCATCCCAAACAATATTGATATCATTTTGCACTTGTTGATCCAAAGTTTCCTCATCATGAAACACAATGAAGTATTTCCATATTTGTGATATTATGGCTTGGATATGATCCCAAGTGACCTATTTATACTATATCAAGTAACTCTTTCAACTTGCCTCTTTGTTAGCTAGTTCAATATTTTATTGTACATGTGTTTGTTGAAATAATGTAATAGTGGAAGATATTCTATTGTACTTATTGTTATAATATTGTTGTCCCTCCCTTCCGGAGATGTTGTTCCTTTGATTAGGGATGTCATTGGTGTAATTGGTCATGTAAATTCTTGAGGTAAAACTTTTATTGTAATTCAGGTCAATAGTACCCAGAAAAGATTTATTAAAATATATTTTTATGTCTCCTAGGAAAAGTCGGCCATGTTGGGTTATTAGAATTAACAATTGATGTGTATAAATAGATGAGGCTCCCTCCTCATTGGGACACACTCACAAATCAAGATGGTTCTCTAGAGAAAGAAAGAGGATTCCATGTAGAGGAGAAGTAGATTATCTTATTCTTGTGCTCTTACACTTTACTTGTTTGGATTCTATATCAAGGAATTTTTGTTGGGTTTTTTCCCCCATGAGGTTTCGTAGGATAAATATTTTTGCCTTATTTGTCTTGCTGTGTTTTTCATTCTTTCAATGATCTTCTTATTATTGGGAATACAAATTTTAAAATCTAACATGGTAATAGACCTGACCTAAAAGAAGACATTATGCAGTTGTTTTTTCCTGTATTACAAGAAGCTAAGGATTGTTATTCCAGGAAAATCCCTCGTCATATCAAATAAAAAATAAGGTCAGTTCAACTCACCCTATGAGGGTGCATATTTCTATGGTGGAGGAATTCAATTCCAAATATTTTCAGTTTTTGACCTATCACTATTATCAGGAGGAACTAGCGCTTTATATTTTTCAAGGATTTGTCTCCAAATTTTAGAAAATCAAGATACAAGTTATCTTGGCTTGGGGAGGTGCATATTTTCCACCATTCAACCCTAGAATTGTTCACAACTGAAAAATTAGGGTTTTACCATCAAAACCTAGGCCATCTTGAAGGAGGTTCTAGAATCATTCCTCAAATTGGTAAGTACTACTTCCTATATTTCCATTTGAGGTTCTCATTCCTTGAAGATGACAAACAAAACCAAAATCTTGAAGGAACAGAAAAATTCGGAGCATGGAAGTATAGAATCATGCTCATCCTTGAATAAAATGACCTATAAGGCTACATCAAAGAAGAAGTCAAGGAGCCAAAGGGAGATGAAGAAAAGACCAAGCACAAGAAGGACATGATCAAATCCAAAAAGAACATAGATAACTCCATTAAGGGTCATTTAATTCCTCAAGTATCATCAAATAATACTCCAAAAGAATGTTTGATGCTCGAACAAGTCTATTTGAAGGAAATAACATCAACAAAAGAATGACCTTGAGAAATCAAATCAAGGGAGTGAAGATTCAAAAAGGGAGAAACCACGCAGTCATACTTTACAAGAGTGTCTCAAATTAAATAACAATTGGAGGATATCGATGACATGGTGGAGGAAGAAATTTTTTTGATGACCACCTAGAATGGTATCCCAAGGGATTGAGAATATTTCATCAGAGGTATATTTTCTAGTAGAAATCTCACCAAGTTCATCATACTTTGTGAGGAGTTTGTGCAGGAAGAAGGAAGAATAGACAACGTAGAAGAAAAGTTAAATGATGATGAAGATCAAGCCTTGGAAGCTCAGGCAAAGAAAGGATCAAACAAGAGAAATGTATGTCACCAATCTCCCAGAAGAAATCAAAATTTTCAAGGGAACTCAAGACAAAAAAGAGACTTCTCATATTTTGAATGATTCATATGTCATAATATGGGACACACTGCAAGAAATTATCCACTCAGAGAATAACAATTCAAAAAGAGAAATAAGAAGTTCCATGCCCATGCAATAGAAGATGATGACTCATAGAAATGAAAGAAAAATGAATATGGAGACTCCATTGAAGAATATATTTTGATCTCATACCTTATTGGATTAGTCTCTCAGGGAAGTGACACTTTTCTTGTAGACAGTGGAGCTTCTAGACATATGATATGTTATAAAGACTATTTTGAAAGTCTTGTCCAAAAAGACTCTCCTTATAAAGTAAAGCTTGGAGATGACTATCAATATCCCATCAATGGAATGGGAGAATCCTTTTACAAATTGGACTCAGGGAAGTATATGAAGATGTTCAGGAAGCCTTATATGTCCCAAGATTGAAAAAGAATCTACTTTCTATCTTAGCTCTAGATAATAAGGGCTTCAAATTTGATTTTGTAGATGGAGAAGTACTTATGTGGACAAAGGGAAATAAAAGAGATGATTTAGTTGTGATTGGAGTAGAAGGAGGAGGAATTTACAAGCTAAAGGGACATAGAGACTCAGCCCTAATAACAAGTACAATCAACCCATGTGAATTATGGAACAAAAGGATTGCTCATGTGAACTACAAAGCACTACCAATTGTGATCAAGGTTGTCACAAGGTTTACCAGAAATTCAAGTCAATCATTAAGTAGTTTGCAAAGGATGTACTCAAGGGAAGAAATCCAACAACCCGTTTCCAAGAAGAAACAGTAAATAAAAAGGAATCTTGCATATTTTCCATTCAAATGTATGCAGTCGAATGTCATCCACTTCACTAAGTGGGTATGTGTATTATGTTTCTTTTATAGATGAATACTCCTGCAAGAATTATTTACTTCTTTATGGATGATGTGTATTATGAAGCGTAAAAACTTCTTTACTCTGGTAATATTTCTAAAATGCCCACATATATTCAACAAACCACATTTTGATAATGAATAATATATTGATTATAGATAATTAACAATTACAATGCTTGCACCTTTATATAGGCCTACTAATACCTTCTCATTGAAAGGTTACATCTTTTTTAATGTAAATGATTTAACTATTATTATTATTATATTATTGTATTGTAATATTACTTATTGTTGATTATTTAATGTTATGCTTTTTATTGCCTACCCCTTAACGAAATCTTTGTCCTCAAAGATTTATTTAGTGAAGGGATTATCAATTATTTTTGTAACATCTTCTCATGCCTCTTTTAATCTGTAACTCCAACACTTGACGAAACATGGCGATATAATTTTCGAATCCCTAAAATGAAATGTTTCATTTCCTAGGAAGTTATCCATCTGAGATTTACCTTTATCAGAGCTAATTGTTGGTCACTTTATTGGTCACTTTAGGTTGTATGTTTTTTGTTCTTCCATATATGAAATCATAACTTCCTTGTTTATTTTCATTTTGACCATGTCGTTGGTCAAAATGAATTTTATAATTGGTGCTTCAATAAGGAATTTTGATTGTTCACTTTTATGTTGGATTGACTTCTTTTTGAAATGTGATGACGATCAAATTTGTTTTGGTTTCTTCTTCATCAACTTGAATTTGTTTTTCAGAGAGTCTATATGCTTCCTTCATGATTTTTGCACTCTTAATCTCCTCTAACTTTTCATCTTGAGACTTTTTTTCCTCTTTTAAACTCTTGATTTGTTCCTCTAATTCTTGATTAAAACTTCTTATCTATTGGTTTTCTTCCTCTTTATCCACTAGTTTTCCTTCGGTGTCTTCGTTTGATTGTTCTTTCTTCTTCGTACCTTTTAAATTTTTTATTTTCCAATTAACGTCTTGTTATGTTTTTTAATTGATATATTTCTTCAGTGCTATTTGATAACGATATTTTGTTAGCTGTAATCTCCAACTTGTGTGTATTTTTAGTGTTTTCCCCTTTCTGTTGGAGTTCAATAATATGTTACTGAAGGTACCAATTCTCTTCTTCTAGACGTCTTACCTTCGTCTAAATGTGCCTAATTTTGTCTTCTTTCTCCTTGAAAATTTGTTTTATACATTTTATTTCTTATTCTAGATCATTATTTCTTCTATAAGGTGATTCTTCGACATTTTTTTAGTTTCTAATTTTTTCTTCCAGGTTTTGACTGTGACTTGTTAGATGTGAAATTTCCTTATCCTTATCTAATAACCTTTTCTGGAGCTCTTGATTTTGATCTTTTAAACTACGGTTATCCTATTTGGATAAATGATTTCACAATTCTTTCTTCATAATCTTGAATTGAAGATCTTTATTGGTTGATTTATTTCTCTCTAACTCGTTCAATGATGCTTGTAACTGTGATTTCATTTGTGAATATGTAGGTGCCATCATTTTAATCTGTCTTTAATTCACTTTTTTCTTCTTTTCTTTGACAAGGGTAGATATAAAAGTTTTAATAATTATTCCCACCATGGCTCTCTTGTAAAGAATATTACTTTTTTTTTTACTTATGGTGTTCTTATTTTTCTAAAATAATAATCGTCATAAGTGTGAGAATACAATGTAGTATTTATATCTTCTTTTAACCCTTTGAATTATTTTCTTCTTAAAATTTATTTGTGGATTGTGTGTAGATTGGGTGGTTGGGAAGAAGGAATGTTACCCCCCCCCCCAACCCAAGTTCAAATATTGGGCATTAACTTTTATAAAAAGAAATATTAATGTAATGGTTTTTTATAATATAAAAACCAAGTATGGTTTCATAATACAATGAGTTGATTTTTTTTTCTTTACTTTTCCCACTTTCTTCTTTTTCTCCCTATTTTTTTTAACTTTTTTTCTAGCAAGGTCAAAGACCTAAATTCAAGGAAACCTTGAAAATTTTAGCCACAATCCAAAATTATCATATTTTCTCTGATGAAGTGTAAGATATTTGACATCCCATATTTTGATAATGAATAATATATTGATGATAGATAATTAAAAATTACAATGCTTGGTCCATTATATAGGCCTACTAATACCTTCTCATTGAAAGGTTATGTCTTTTTAATGTATATGATTTAACTATTATTATTATTATATTATTGTATTGTTGATTATTAAATGTTATGTTTGTTACATATTATATGTCCCAGGATTGAAAAATAATCTACTTTCTATCTTAGCTCTAGATAAGAAGGGATTCAGAGTTGCTTTTGTAGATGGAGAAGTACTTATGTTGCCAAAGGGAAAGAAAATAGATGATGTAGTTGTGATTGGAGTAGAAGAAGGAGGAATTTACAAGATAAAGGGACATAGAGACTCAATCCTAACAGCAAGTACAATCAACCCATGTGAGTGTTGGAGACATTTACCATCATACACACTCTTTCGGTCAAATTGGCCCTGTTAAACCACTATCCTAAGTATAATTGACATTAATTGACATCAGTGGAGCATTAATTGCCATCATACAGTCACACCCACACCTACCTATAGTCAAGGAGGCTAACTTATCCTTCTCCTACAGTCAAGGAGGCTAACTGGAGCACTCCGGGGGTGATCTGAGTGACATTAATGCACCTAATTTCTAATTGGTGGTTACAATCAGTTCAACTAGTCAGTTAAGGTGCCTCCAGTCATTAAATATATTATTTAATGATTATTTATTATTGTTTAATGATCTGGAGTCAACAAGGCACCTCCACCAACTTCTGATGGTCAGTTCAGCTTCAGTTAACCTCATCGGGGTTCATTGAAGTCAAGGAGCACTAGCACTTGATGGTTGGCTTGCTATGACATGTGTTTGATCTCCTTCAGTTGAGATTCAGTCATTTATTACACTCCAACTTTAGTTAGGGTTTGGTGAGTCAATTAGGGTTTTGTTTAAGTGGTTAACTGAGTGTGATTGAATGGCTAAGAGTCAGTTAAGCCAGACTCACTCATTGAATTCGAATTGTCTCCTTAGGTATTCGAATTCTTCATGGATTTAATCTATTGCTTAGCATTGGTATTGTAACCCTTCATTGTTTATTAAATATACAGAGAGGAAACCAAGTCTGGTTCCAATTAACACCAATTCATGAGTATTTGTTAATTATTCTTTAATGATTTTGATTCCTAGTTCCTAGATCATGTGCAAGAATTAATATGGTATCAGAGCTCATGGTGGGATGAAGATCAATCTCTCAAAAACAATATTTTTGACAGATTTCTCCATGAAAAGTGAGCAATAGATCAAAATTCTAGCACTGCACCAGAAGCCAAGGCTTACCACTCAATATCCCAAGTAAAGAACTTGTTAATCAATCTTGCTTGATTGACTATGCTGGGTGTGATGAAAGCCTAGAATGTGCAGGCTGTCTGACCTTATTTTTCCCTTTTTGTTTTGATTTTCATGTTTCTACAGGTGAAGCATTCGCTATAGCATATCCAAATGGTCTCCTCAGTACCTCTGTTGACTCCATATAATTACCACTCATGGAAAAGTAAAATGGAGATTCAGCTGTGTTCGAAAGGACTCTATAGAGTCTCCATGGACACTGAAGTTGAGCCGGGATCTGCCATAGAAAAATCAAGATTCTTGAACAAGAAGGATGACACCTTCGGTTTCTTGTGCCTCTCTATTTCCGATGACCTTCTCTTCCATCTTACGGATCTAAAGACACCGAAAAAAATATGGGACAAATTGGAATCTCTATACGGAAAGCATGATGACTTGAGAGTTTATCAACTCAAAAATGAACTCATGTCCCTCCAACCTTCCAATTTCGAGACTCTGAATGATTTCTTTACAAAGTTCAAGCATATTGTTTTCCTCTTGAAGCAATGCAAAGTGGAGAAGGAGGATGATCAGCTCATCCTAGACATCCTCTCCAAACTCGGGGCTGATTATTTAGTTTTTGTTTCTACATTCCATGTGGGGAATCTCACAACCCCCAGATGGAAGATGCCTACACTCAATGCCTTCATTGTGTCCCTAACTAATGAACATGACAAGCTTGTCCAGATGGGGATCATCCGATCTTCCCATGATCAAGCCCTCCATGTCTCAGGGCCCAAAGATTTGAAGGGTAAAGGAAAGCAGCAGAAAAATCAGAAAACTAAATTTGATGCTCCCAAGCCTAGAGTTGAAAATCAGTAGCATGATGAATCTTCCGACTCAAGGAAGAACAAAGGAAAAGGGCACAATGGGAAAGAAAAAGTCAGGTGTTCTTACTGCGGGAAGGGTTTTCACCCTAAACATGCTTGCATGAAGAAAAATATTGATGAAGCAACCTCTCTCCTTGAGAGGAATCACATCAATATTCCAGAGAGCTTTCGGAGGAGAGATCACCAAGATCGGGAACCACAACATGAGAAAGGTCATGCCCTCATGGAAAGTACTTTGAAGTCCAAAGCACTATTGATTGAGAGTGGAGATTTGAATCACATGATGGCTGAAAAAGACTCCTTTTCATTCTTGGAGACTGGCAAATCGATCCCCATCCACATGGGAGATGACTCCACCATCATTTCCGAAGGACAAGGTACTATAGATCTAGAAAATGGTTTTTTTTCTAAAGTTTTGTATGTACCATCTCTAGCAGCAAATCTCCTTAGTGTCTATCAGATGAAACATACAAGAATGCATAAGAGAGTCTCTTTCAGCCCAAATGATGTTGAGATAACAGAAATTGCATCCAGGAAACTCATTGCAAAAGGCCTTGCAAATCATCATGCAAAAGCCTATGAGTTCTCTCACTTTGTTGCAGATGCAAATCCCACTGCTCTGCTAACTCATGGAAATGAGGTTAGTAGGCTGTGGCATGAGAGGTTTGGCCATCTTAATTTCAAATATTTGCATCAATTACAGAAAAAATCCATGGTTGAAGACCTTCCGGTCATCAAGGAAACCACGGGAGTCTCCAAGGGCTGTGTGATTGGAAAACAACCTAAGCACAAGTTCGATCAGGGGAAGGCAAACCAAGCTACAAGCATATTAGGGCTGATACATTCTGATATCATCAGTCCAATTCCTATCACATCCATGAATGGATCAAGGTACATACTTACCTTTATTGATGATTTTCCAAGGTATACATGGGTTTTCTTTCTCAAAAAGAAATCAGAAGTATGTGAAAAAATTTGTGAATTGAAGGCCTTGATTGAAAATGCCTCTGGGATTAAGATCAAGATCTTGAGATATGATAATGGAGGGGAGTATGTCAGTAATGAGTTGTTTTACATATTCTCCCAAAGTGGTATTCAGGTCCAACATTCAATTCCCTACACTCCCCAGCAGAACGAAGTAGCGGAAAGGAAGAACCGGTCTCTCAAAGAGATGACCACCTGTATGTTGGAGTCAAAGAAGCTTGCTGCAAATATGTGGGCTGAAGCCATGCATGCTGCAGCATACATTCAGAATAGGGTGCCACATTCATCATTGAAAGGAAAGACTCCTTTCTAAGCATACTTTGGGCACAAGCCAAATGTGTCAAACCTACGGGTGTTTGGGTCCACTGCATGGGCCCGGATTCTGCTTGATAAAAGAAGGGATTTGCAACCGCGGAGCATAGAATGTATGTTTATTGGATATCCTAATGAATATAAAGGATTCAAGCTGCTATATATCAATACCAAACATATCATCATCGAGATAAGTTCCAAGTTCGATGAGCCTCTTCAGGAGGTGGAACTAGTGAAAGAGAAAACTGTTGAATTTCCTTCCTATTCCACTGAATATTTGGATGATGAAATTGGGGGTGATGACCCTGATTTGGATCCTATGATTTCTGATATCAGTATGCAACAATCATCAGATACTGAATCAGAATCTTAAGTGCAAAATAATCTTCCTACATGGTCCCAAAAGACACTCTCCTCTGCAGGAGACAACATTGGAAATCCGGATGATCCAAGGAGAACCCGGTCTGATTTCCAGAGAGCAGGTATTGCACTCTTTTTTTTTGATAATTTAAATCCAAAACTTGCTATTTGATTATTAGTTCAGATCCAAAATCCTACTACCATGCTCTAAATGATCCGAGATGGCAAGTTGCCATGGATGAAGAGATGAATTCTCTTCAGAAAAACACTACTTGGGAGCTAGTTTCTCTTCCTTCGAGAAGGAAATTGGTTCAATCCAAGTGGGTGTTCCGGAAAAAGGTTTCTGGTGATGAAATAAAATAAAAATATAAGGCAAGTCTGGTAGCAAAAGGTTTCTCTCAGGTCCAAGGAGTGGACTACCATGAGACCTTTGCACCGGTTGCAAAAATGGACTCCATCTGCCTTGTTTTGGCTATTTTTGCATCCAAGCACTGGGAGGTGCATCACATGGATGTTAAGGCAGCCTTTCTACATGGATATCTTCATGAGGAGATATACATGAATCTTCATGAGGGCTACATCACTGATCCATCTTTGGTTTGCAATCTAAAGAAGTCACTATACGGGTTAAAACAGGCCCCAAGAGAGTGGTATTCCAAGATGGATTCCTTCCTTCTCTTGCAAAAAATTCAGAGATGTAGATCAGATCCAAATGTGTATTTAAAGCAGAGTTATGGTCATATAATTATCATTGTTTTATATTTTGATGACTTACTGATCACAGGTAGCACAATTGCCTCCATTTCAGCCATCAAAACTGCTCTCCACAATGCCTTTGAAATGAGTGATTTGGGGCTTCTAAAACAATTTTTGGGGCTCGAAATCGAGAAAAATTCTAATGGGATTATGGTCACTCATTCCAAATACATTTCATACATTTTAGTCAAGTTTAACATGGATGAATGTAGGCCTGCACCATTCCCTTTTCTTTCAGGGATCAGCCTTGAAGAAGGAAAACACACACCTCCCATCGACTGCACTATCTATCGACAGCTGATTGGTAGCTTGTTGTACTTGACACATTCTAGGCCTGATATTTTCTATGCAATGAATGTTGTATCAAGATACATGCAGCAGCCTCATGATATTCATTGGAAGGAAGCCAAGAGGATCCTCCTGTACATTCAGGGAACCAGGACCTACGACATTCACTATGTTGCAGACTCCGAGCTAGAGCTGGTTGGATACACAGATTCCGATTGGGCAGATGATTCTATTGATCAGAAGTCAACTTCCAGATATGTATTCATGTTTGGTGGTGGCCGTTTTTTCTATTCAAGCAAAAATTAGGCTTCCATAGCACTATCTTCAGCAGAGGCCGAGTATCGATGAGCGGTGAATGCTTGCATCCAAGCAGTTTGGTTGCAAGGCATTCTTTCAGAGTTTGATATTGGTAGTAATTTTTCAACTGTCCTCTTTTATGACAACCAAAGTGCCATTAAGAAATCCACGAATCCAGTTACCAGGCAGAGGACCAAGCATGTAGAGATTCACATGCACTACATCAGGGAGCTAGTGCATGACATGACCATCATTCTGCAATACTGCCCAACTGATGAGCAGATTGTAGACATCTTCACCAAGAGATTTTCAGAAAATAAGTTCACTTACCTTCGTTCACTATTGGGGGTGATTTCATCAGGGTGATCCAAACTACTTTTAGTGTTCAGCTTGAGGGGGGTTTTTTCCCACTGGGTTTTCCCTCTTTTCCTCACTTAGTTTGTTTTGAGCATTGTTTCAGTTTCAGCATTGTACAGGGTGACCTATGGCCTTAGTTTCTAGGGCCCTAGCATTTTATGCATCTATGTTTTCTAACTCTTCCTGAGTATAGCTTAAGGGGGGGTGTTGGAGACATTTACCATCATACACACTCTTTCGGTCAAATTGGCCTCATTAAACCACTATCCTAAGTATAATTGACATTAATTGACATCATTGGAGCATTAATTTCCATCATCCAATCACACCCACGCCTACCTAAAGTCAAGGAGGCTAACTTAGCCTTCTCCTACAGTCACAGAGGCTAACTAGAGCACTCCGGGGGTGATCTGAGTGACATTAATGCACCTAATTGCTAAATGGTGGTTACAATCAGTTCAACCAGTCAGTTAAGGTTCCTGTAGTCATTAAATATATTATTTAATGATTATTTATTATTATTTAATGATCTGGAGTCAACAAGGCACCTCCACCAACTTCTGATGGTCAGTTCAGCTTTAGTTAACCTCATCGGGGTTCATTGAAGTCATGGAGCACTAGCACTTGATGGTTGGCTTGCTATGACATGTGTTTGATCTCCTTCAGTTGAGATTCAATCATTTATTGCACTCTGACTTCAGTTAGGGTTTGGTGGAGTCAATTAGGGTTTTGTTCAAGTGGTTAACTGAGTGTGATTGAATGGCTAAGAGTCAGTTAAGCCAGACTCACTCACTGAATTCGAATTGTCTCCTTAGGTATTTGAATTCTTCATGGAGTTAAGCTATTGCTTAGCATTGGTATTGTAACCCTTCATTGTTTATTAAATATACATAGAGGAAACCAATTCTGGTTTTGATTAACACCAATTCATGAGTATTTGTTAATTATTCTTTGATGATTTTGATTCCTAGTTCCTAGATCATGTGCAAGAATTAATAGTGAGTTATGGCACAAAAGGATTGCTCATGTGAACTATGGATCACTACCAATTGTGATCAAGGTTGTCACAGGTTTACCAAAATTTCAAGTCAATCATGAAGGAGTTTGCAAAGGATTTGCTCAAGGGAATAACACCAAGAACCCACTTCCAAGAAGAAACAATAAAGAAAAAGGAATTTTGGATATTGTTCATTCAAATGTATGCAGTCCAATGTCAGCCACTTCACTAAGTGGGTATGTGTATTATGTTTCTTTTATATATGACTACTCCTGAAAGACTTGGATTTACTTCCTAAAAGGAAAAGATGAAGTATTTGAATTATTCAAAGAATTAAGGGCTCATATAGAAAAATTATCTAAAAAGAATATCAATACCTTGAGATCCGAAAAATGGAGGTGAATTCACTTCCATTGAATTCAAAGATTTATGCATGGAAGATGGGATTAAGAGGGAGCTCACCATACCCTATAATCCTCAACATAATGGAGTAGAAAAAAGAAATTATAGAACCATTATGGAAGCTGTGAAAGCCATGATTCATGACCAAGACTTACCCATGCCCTTATGGGATGAAGCAGCTAGAACCACGGTATATGTCAAGAATACAATTTCTCATAGTGCTCTTGGGAACAAAACTACAGAAGAGATGTTTACCGGAGAGAATCCTGAAATCAACCACATAAATATTTTTGGTTGTCATGTGTTTATACATGTTCCCAAGGATAAAAGAACAAAATTGGAGCCTTTTGGAAAGAATGGAATATTTTTTGGATATAGTGATCAGTCAAAATATTATAGAGTGTACATTTCAGGTTTTTATCAGATCAAAGTCAGTAGAGATGTTATATTTGATGAACATGCAACTTTTTGTAAGTCTAGAAAGAACCATGCCGATGAAGATCAAGAATAAGAACATGAAACCCATAGAATTCTAGTCCACAGTGTTGAAGAAGAACCAATACCAGAATACCATGACATGGCAGAGCCTCAAAGGACTATGGAGATTCCTCAATGGATGATCTCATAGAAAAGAAGACTAGCTTGGGCTTGTGATGTTATTCAAGGTGTGAAAAAATATGGAGCTCCAAAAGGAAGCAAGAGATCAAGGATCTATTCCAACTATGTGGCCTTGATGTGTAATCGTGTTGATACAGAACCTACCTATTTTGAGGAAGGTATAAAGAAGAAGGAATGGATGCACACAATGATTGAAGAATACCAATCTATCATAAAGAATGTTGTTTGGGATGTGGTACCAAGACTAATAGAGAAGTCAATTATTTCTTCAAAATGGATATTCAAGATAAAACATTCAGCAAACAAAAGTATCAAGAAGTACACGACAATATTTGTAGCTTGAGGATTCTCACAAAAATAAGGAAGTGATTATGAAGAGACTTTTGCACCAATAGCAAGAGACACCTCAATTAGAATTGTTCTTTCCTTGGAAGCCAAGATGAAATGGAGGCTACACCAAATGGAGGTAAAGACAACATTTCTAAATGGTGTGATAGAAGAAGAAGTATACATTGAAAAAACTCAATGTTTTGAAACCCATGATAGAAATTCACATGTATGCATATTGAAGAAAGCACTATATGGGTTAAAGCAAGCACCCACAGCATGGTATGGTAGAATTGATGGATTCCTAATGAGCTTGGGGTTTAGAAAGAGTAAATTAGATTCCAACCTTTACTATAAGGTTTTCAATGAAGGTATTATGATTCTATTGTTGTATGTTGATGACTTATTCCTAACGAGTGAGTAGAAGCTCATTGATGAATGAAAGAAGAAGCTTACCATAGAATTCGAAATGAAAGATCTTGACATCATGCACTATTTTCTCGGTCTTGAAGTATGGCAATTCCCAGATGAGATATTCCTAAACCAAGGAAAATATGATGTTGAAATACTAAAGAGATTTGGGATGCTATATTGCAAATCTATGAACACTCTGATCACAACTAACTTAAAATTGTTGAATAATGATTCCCTAGATACAGTTGATGTTACATTATACTGACAGATTATTGATTCTCGATGTATCTAACAAATTTACTTGATGAGATATATGTTTTGATGTAAACACATTGAGTCAGTATATGGTGGAGTCCAAACATGTTCACTTAGTTGCAGCAAAACATGTGATGATAAACCTTAAGGGTACACTGGATCATGGCCTTAGATATGCAGCTAGTTGTGAGATTAGAATACATGGATATACATATTCAGATTTTTCTAGGAGCATTGATGATAGAAATATTGCATTAGGACGTTGTTTTAGTTTGGGATCAGGTGTGATCTCATGGCTCAGTAGAAAATATACTTGTGTTTCTCCCAGTACAACAAAGGTTGAATACATTACCAATGTTCATCCTGCAGTGAAGCAGTGTGGCTCCGCAACATGTTGACAGGATTGTTCGATATAGAGATGGATGTGACTAATATCTATTGCGATAATTAGAGTTGCATCAAGATGATAGAATACCATGTGATTCATGAAAAGTCAAAACACATAGAGATAAAGTTCCATTATTATTCGATACATGGTGCATAGGGGAGTTCTGCAAGTCCAATATGTTCCTACCAAGGAACAAGTGGTCTATGTATTAACCAAGTCTATGTCTCATGTAAAGTTTGAATACTTTCAAGAAAAGCTTGGTGTATTTCGAAAGGACCTCTCTCGAAAGAGGGAGTGATGATGATGATGATGATGATGATGATGTAGGTTTCCTATTGCATTCGTGTGGTATATAAGTCTAGGTATGGTATGTATGGCTAGGCTTGTTTGGCCAAAAAGGGTTAGTAATTCAAACGAGGGATGTTTTATCCTAGGGGGATTAGTATGTCTAGCTAGGCTTGTTTGTATCGAAAGGGTTAGTAAGCCATACAAGGCTTGTTTGGTCCCCAACTAGATCCATATGTCTTCCTAGGCTTGTTTGGCCAGGGAGGGTTTGTCACATGCCCCAATTTTGCAAAAATAATATTATCTTATTTGATTTATTAAGACATTATGTTAAATTTTATGTTAAGTTGTAATTGATGACTCAGCAGAGCCAAGGATATTGAATGTAATTCTGAATATTTTAATTATAAATAAATAAAAGTGGAGACAACAGCTTAGGAGAGCTGTTAAAAGAGTGTTTACTAGTCAAGTTGGTGGATGAGACTGGGTGGAGAGAAAATAGACAAGTGGCAGAATCCTCAAACCTCTTCCAACTATTGCAGGTGGCAACCTTTTGGGGTCATGATCCCACAAGAAAGTGGGATCAAAGCAGGTGGCTCAATTAATGACAACTGACCCAAAAGACCTAACCAATCTTTATAAAAATGCCCATTGAAGAGAGTTGGGGCTACTCATTCTGAAGAAGTATTCATTCAAGTGAATGTACTTCAGAGAAATCCAATGGTGAGGGAATTTGTGGAAAGAGTTTGAGGGGTTAACTACTAAGTGATCTAGTGCAGCTTTTCAGCTGAAGGATCTTACTGCTGAGTGCAAAGTGATTATTGAGTCATTGGACTAGTTTATTGTTTGCTTGGTCCACCAGTTCTCAGCAAAGGAGACCGGGAACATGCTCGGGGGTCCTGAGGAGACGTTGTTTAAGCCCTCTCTAGGAGTTGGTAGGGAGGAACGACCACATAATGCTATTGTTGTCCAGCTTAATCAGGTTCTGTTGAGGCCCAAAAATTCGTAGGCAACAACGGTAAGGGATTCCCCCTAGTCAACGTTCCCAACTAGCCCGTGACTATTTGGTATGGGGAATCCGTCTGATTTGCGGTCCCGCTACCATAGGTCAAAGTAACAAAAATGAAGGCTTTACCGGTTGCGGCCCGGTCCACCGTGTATTTTTGTATTTTTTGACTTAATGTATGATATGCAAGTGCCTAATTAACCATGCAGGGCGTTAAGATGCAAGGAGCAGTCACAACGTGATGCACAGGTTCTTACCTCTCATCTTAGCATTCACAAGCATCTAAATCACATACAACAATAAATTAAAACTAACTACCTAAACTATCCCTAGGGAGCAAGATTATCGTTCGTTGGTGAGTAATATATTTTGTACATGCATTGTGAAGAGTTACATATAGCTGATACTTCTTTCAAGACACATGAACAATTACAAATATTTGAACAACCAGATAGCCAATTGTTTATGGACAACATTTATTACTCACAGTGGAAAACATCACAAAAATATACTGAAGAACAATCAACAAGAACATAGGTTCAGGAAGTTAAACACTCTCACGGTTAATGAAACACAGCTGAAAATGAAATAGTTCCCCTTCAACATTGTTCATTTAATCACATTGATACATTCCACATTTCGCTTTCTTCAGCAGGAAAAAGTTGCGGTTTTTTTTATTGTAAAACAAAATAGTTCCTCTTACAAGAAAATGGTGTACAAGTTTTTTCTAGGGAAAAAGTCCTTTCTAAGTTCTATTTTCCAATATTTAACTACAACTGCAGACCGCTTGGGCTGCCCCCCCCCCCCCTAGCGTCTGACCTTCTAGTTCCCCAACACTTCATATCCCTTTATCTTTTTTGCGCATGCTCATGATCGGCTCAGTAACTGCTGGACCTTTCATAGCTGCTCCTCTATCACCAGTCATTTTGTCTTTTCCTTCATTTGTCCTTCTTATGATCCTGCTAGCTTCAGATCTACCTCTACCAAATGGTTTTTCTTCCTCCACACCGTGGTAGTTTGACTGATCTCCCGAGCCTACCTGCAATCAAACGACTAGCATCATTTATTGGAATTGCATTATAAAACAGGGTAGCGAATTACATCAACTGAAATGGCCAACCCCAAAGAAATGGCCAGGTGCACCGCCGAAACCACTACCTTGTTTATCCACGGGTTTGCACAAAACCACCAATGACAGGAAATGAGGACTCATCGGACGCTCAGGGCGCTAGCATCGAAAGCTAAAAATCTCACCCTAGATGCAATGGCGGAGAGAACGAGGTCACGGGAAAGCGACCGAAGGGTGGGAAAAAATTCTAATCAGAAGTCGGAAGGGAAACCCCATTGGAAACCAAATGGCTTTCCCAGTCGCAATGGCGGAGGAAACAAAGGCTAGAGACAACCAAAATGCGAGCGGGAAAAGTTTAAGCGGAAGTTGGAAGACATCATATCGGAAGCCAAAAGACTTTTCCAGCCGCAACGACAGAAGAGCAAAAGCTACGGGTACGCGATGAGAAAGTTAACACACATTGGTAGTCGGAGCTCTTTATACTTCGGATGGCTAATTGATTTGGGAGCCGCAACGGCGGAAGAGAAAAAGTTATCAGCTACCAATTTAACATGGTACGACACCCGATCAAATAGAAAAAATAAGTGTTCGAAAAGCTTTAAAAAATAGCAACGGTGAAAAAACTATTTTACCTTCGAACCGCTACTTTTCAAAGAACGAAAGATCCGACTTACCCTTGGCTAGCAAAATAAACTCACATCCACGACCAACCACAGAATTGGAACACTAACAACCTTTGGAACAGGCTGAAAATCAATCTGTAAAATCATTCGAATTTAAAACACGACCAAAAATTCAAGGATAAAATGACCTGAAGCAAAATTCAATCATGAGGAGGGGCCCAAAATTTAAGAAATTTTGGGAGAGCAGTTGCAGCTGCAACAATTGGCGGCTACCTGGTGAACCTAGATCTCTGGGCGATTAATATTTGAGTGACAGACTATTTAACAACAAATGCATCTACTAAATTCTTCTAGCTATCTGGATTTCTCAAATGACAGAAGTGTGTACCTTTAATCATTAATGATAGTCCAATTTGGGAGAGTGGAAAACCATATTTTCAAGTCCAGATAACTCTGTTGAGGTCAAAGGATGAATTTCATTATTACTTTTGTCTTCAGGTAGCTGATAGCTTGGACACCACAAGAATGTAGCATGTAGTAAACAGAAATACTCGTTTGTTCCTCATTCCCATGCCATTTTAACACTTTTTGTGCTTTTGGACTTTTGTCCCTTTTCATATGAGTCCTCCTGCATGCCTTTCTTACTGAATTTTAATTCAAGATCCTCTATCCCATAGTGTCCTTTTGTGTGAGGGATGTATTTAATTTTCAGCTCACGGACGGAGAGGATCTTTTGGCAATTTAGTACTTATGATTCAGCATCTGCTTTGATGTATGATGCTTTCATAGGAGTTTTCTAATTCTTATTTGCCTTTTGGCATTCATTTCTTGGCATGGGATCATTTATATTTAATATGATGTTCACCTTGCTCTTTTCCATGGGTCTTTTGTTGTCGCTCCTTCGAACATTTTAAGTGTGACATGGATGGAGCCTCAACATAGTATTCCAGACTCTTCGAATCTGGTTTCTTTCACAGGGGTTAAGCAGAACTTCAATGCACACAGAGCTTATTTGAGAAAAATGCTAAATTGGAAGAAGTTCTTTTAGCAATCACATAGTCCGAGACCCAAAAAACATTTATCATTCCCAAACATTTTGATGTTCTCCATGAAATCGCAGGTTCGTCCCCTTTATTGGAATCAAGAAAATCAAACTAAAACAAACTGAAAAACATGACTCACAAGACAGCCAAACAGATTATTTATATACAAGACAGAAGAACTCAAAGAAACTCTGGAAAAATAAGGCTTGAGGACCAAACCATTCACCGGTAAGTTTTCTTCCCACCCCTGTAGATCTTGCAACTTATAAGTAGAAGGGCCAAGCTTTGCTGCAATTTGAAAAGGACCTACCCACAACTGCTGGAATTTAGTATGCTTTCCTTTCTCATCATGGGGGTGATCCCATTTGAGGACTAAGTCTCCTACTTCAAAGTCTTATATTCTAGCTTTATGTTTGTCGAACCATCTCTTTACTAATTCTTGCTGCTGCTTAAAACGTTCTCTGGCTTTAGATCTAGCCTCTTTTGCTTTCAGAAGATTGCAGATCCTCATTTGCAAAACTTCATTCTCCGACCCTCTAGAATCTTGAGCTATTATGGAAGAGGGTAGCATGATGTTGGGGGGAAGAATGGCTTCTTTACCATACACAAGGGTATATGGCGACACTCCTATCACAAACTTAGGGGTGACTCTATCAGCCCAAAGGGCATTCGGTAGTGCTGAGTGCCAACTCCTCTGGTTTTCTATCATAGTCTTCTTTAAAATTATAATCAGATTTTTGTTAGAGGATTCATCTAGGCCATTTCCTTGAGGATAGTAGTTAGCAAAATAATGCAATTTTATCCCTTTATCATGAGCAAAAGCAGTCAATTTAATTGATGAAGAGTACTTAGCATTATCAAAAACTAACGAAATTGGAACTCCAAACCTGGTCATGATGTGATCCTGCAGGAAGCTGATGACCTCGTCTTCATTTATCTTGCGCAACGGGATAGCTTCAACCCAACGAGTGAAATAATCAGTTGCAGTCAGAATGTACTTGTGTTGCAGAGAGGAATTCAGTTTTATTTCTCCAATAATGTCCAACCCCCATTGCTCGAATGGCTCAGTGATCATCACAGGCTTTAGGGGCGTTGCTTCCCTAGGTTGTCTCCCACTACACCTTTGGCAAATATCACACTTCCTGACATGTGCGTGTGCATATTTGAAGAGCGTAGGCCAATAGTAACCGGCTCTGAGTATTTTGTGGGCTGTAGTATCTCCTGAATAATGTCCCCCAGCAGGACTGTCATGTAATTCTGACATTACTTTCTTCGCATCTTCGTTTTCTAAGCATCTGAGAAGAACCCCATCATAATTATTTCTGAATAGTACTCCTTTAACAAGTTGATAGGAGGCTGATTTAAGACGTAGTGCTCTTCTTTGCTTGGAACTCCAATGTTCTGGCAATAGCCCTGCCTGCAAGTAATGCACGAGGTCTCTGTACCAAGAATCGGGAGCTGTAAACAAAGGACATACATCCATTAAATGTAATTCAGCTTCATCTTCCCAGGTGTGCTCTTCATGGTTCCCATTTTTATTCATCGGTTTGCACAACCCTTCTCCTTTGACCATAGAGGCCAGTTTGAATTCAAGATTGTACTCTTGAAGAGCTGTAACTCAGTTTCCTCTTCTTTCTCCTAAATCCTTCTATATAAGAAGGGACCTTATAGCTCGATAGGGGACTATTACCTTGGTTCGATTCTTTAAAATATAAGGCCTGAATTGCTTCACTGCTTTGAATACTGCATAAGCTTGCTTATCAATGGCTGGGTAATTTAATTCAGCCCCTTGTAGACCAATGCTCATGAAGGATATTGGGAATTCATCCCCCCCATCTTCCTTTTGCGTAAGTACAGTTGCTAGTGAATCGTCAGATGAAAAGGTATACAGAATAAAGTCTTTATCAAAATTTGGGCTTCTCATGGAGGGTGCGTGTGCAATAGCAGTTTTAATTTTGCTGAAAGTGCTCTTCTCGATCTCGTTCCACTTGAATTGTGCATTTTGCTTCACCATCTGCTGCAATGGCTTGACAATCTGAGCAAAATCAGGCACAAATCTTCGCATGAAGTTTATCGTTCCCATAAATGATTGCATCCCCTTTTTATTGTGGGGCAAGGGGATTTGTTCAATAGCCTTAATTTTTTCTGGATCTATAGAGATTCCTTTCTTCGAAACTATGTGGCCCAGCAACTTGCCCTTCGTGACAGGGAACACACACTTCGTAGGATTGAGTGAGATGCCATATTTCCGACAACGTTCGAAAATTTTCCTTAAGTGAAATGCGTGCTCTCCTCTTCTCTTCGAGAATATTGTAATATCGTCAAGGTATACTACAGCACTCCGGCCAATCAATCTACGGAAAGCTATGTTCATAGCCCTTTGAAACTTTTCTCCAGCATTTATAAGCCCGAAGGGCATCCTTCTATAGGCAAAGGTTCCCCATTTGGTCCTAAACGTTGTCTTTAATTTTTCTTCTTTAGCTACTAATACTTGATTGTAGCCAGAGAAACCATGTAACAACGAAAATAGTTCAGAACCTGAGACCATTTGTAGCAATTGCTCCATGGGTGGAATAGGATAGTTATCTTTGTCTGAAGCACGGTTTAAGTTCCTGAAATCTACACAGAGTTTGATCTCTCCAGATTTTTTTCTTACTGGTACCAGATTTGATACCCACTCAAAGTGTCTGACCTTGAAAATGATTCGAGCATCCAATAATTTCTTCACTTCACTCTGAATCAGCGGTTCTAATTTTGGATGCATTTTTCTTAACGGTTGCTGATATGGCTTGACGCCTACTTTAATGGGGATGACATGCTTGATGATGCTGGTGTCGTATGTTTTCAAATCTTCGTACGTCCATGCGAAAACATCTTTATATTGTTTAAACAGACTAACGAACTTGTCTCTTTCTGTTGGTGAACAACATTTGCCGAGATTCACAAATTTAGGATTCATTTCAGTCCCTAAATTTATCAGCTCAAATTGTAGAGATGAGCTGTGGGTCTTCACATTGGCTGGACTTCTGAAATTTTCATTTAAATCGAACATTTTGTCCAATGTTCTGACTCCTTTAGGGATGAAATTGTCATATTTCATCTCAGCCTGATGTTCTTCATCATCTATAATCCCCCCTTTGAACACCTCGTCATTTGTTAAGCATTCTATTATCTACTGATCATCGTCGAACACTCGCAGGTTGGTGATCATATTCGGTACTGAGGGCCTGAAAAGCAATTCGATAGAGCATCGATTATTAGTGGGTACGATCCTACGGATGATGTGGCCAACAAGTCAGCTGCTGCATTTTTAAGTCTTGGAATTGAAATAATATTGAATGCATTAAAACATTTAAGCAGGTCCCATACCTCATTTTGGTAAGCTTTCAAGTGAGGGGAAACACAATGTATTTGATTCCGGATTTGTTTCACAATAATTTCAGAATCCTCAAAAACTTTTAGATTAATTACCTTTAATTCAAACGCTTTCCTCAAACCCTGCACCAGAGCTTCGTACTCAGCTGTATTATTAGTACACTCAAACTCTGATCTACATGAAAGAAAATGTTTATTCTTCTGGGGATCGATCAGGACACAGCCAGTCCCTGACCCCTCTAATGTCTTAGAGCCATCAAAAAACAAAGTCCAAAAATCACTAACTACTGAATGTGAATCTATTCCTATTGCTAAGTCTACTATTTTACAGTCAATCTCATCAGCCTATGAGAATCGAAGGAGATCAGGCTGAGTGTCTGATGTGTTGCTGGCTTCTTCTGCTTGGTAATTTCCTGGTTCCAACTCAATAAAATAGTTTCCCAATACAGAATCCACTGGTTCATTCTTCTCATTCATTTGAGTAACATTGTATCTCATGTGAGGTTCCCTTAAAATCTTGATCTGGTTCGGACTTCCCTTGTATGGCAACCACAGATGTGACCAATCCAAGGCGAAATATCCATTTAATTTGGCCGACCAATCTCTGCTCAGGACAAGACCATACGCATTTGGTATATCAACCACCACGATATTAATGACCTGTCATACTTTATCATTTGATGCCAGATGGACTAGGACATCTTCCATCTCGCCCATTACCTTTACATCTGTCCTGTCCAACTGAACAACTCTCCAAGTAGATGGCTTAGGCTACCCATTTATCCTTTTACACGCTGATATTGGCATGACATTAACCGACGCCCCTAAGTATACCAAGCAATTATGTACATTATGATTGAAAATTTCAAACTCGAGGAGGAAAGGTGGATGTTTGCTTTTAGATTTACCTCCAACGCTGGTTTCGCCGATTTCTTCTTCTTTCTGAGGCTGATTGTCAGTGGGCAGCCCCTCATCCAATGCTTCAAGTGCTTTCAATAATCTTTCCTTTTGCTGTGGTACTTTACACATTTCAAACAGTGAAAAATTTGCCTTTATTTTCTTTATGTCCTCCACGATATCATAATCCATTTGTGGCTCAATGAGGTGTGGTTTATCACCAGTCACCTTCTCTTCATTGGGCTTGGCCAGCGTATCTTTTTGCCTAGGATCTTGGCTAGTAATAGTGAATTCTGGAATCTTATCGGCTAAGGATTTATTTTGAAATTTATTTACATTTCTTTGCAGCCTTTTGATCTTTGGTAGAATGAGACTATTTTCTTTAATTGGCCCTTGGCTCCTTGTTGCCACGTTGGTTTCCATGACGTCCTTGTAGCCCTGATTCTTTTCCTCTTCAGCATCAAATAACAAAACAAAATCCCACAAAACCATGGTTTACTCTTCTTGTTCCTTTGTTGACGTAGTACTCTCTTTCCTCTCTTCATCTCCATCTTTTGTTAATCTAGAATCCAACAGCTGGTTCATGACCAATGTCATCGAGTTTATCCATTGAGGACAATTCTTTTCAGAATGTGGTTGTTGGTGGAAAGTACAAAAATTGTCCATGCCTACCTCCGTTAAATTCATGGATGCAGTATTGTGAGGAGGAGGTTGAGACTGATTGTTATCCTCTCTTTTTTTATAATATGGCTTATAAAACTTTTGTGTTTCCTTCTCTTTCTCCAAATCTATGATTTTGTTGGAAAGCCTCTGCATCATTTTTGCCATATTTTCATAATCTGGCGATTTCTCTTCCTTAGGCTTAGTAAACAATAAGGCTTTCCTTCCTGCACCTTTCTCTCCTGACTATTCTGGGTAATCTTCAATACTTTCTCTTTTAGCTTCCACTACTTCTGGCTCTTCATAGGTTTCCATCAAAGTAGGCTTGGCCCTACCTTTGGAAAACATGGCCAAATCAGGGCCTAAAGCTGAGGTGTAATATTCAATCAGAACTTTGTCTGAAGGTTTATCCGTTTCAGAAACAATTCTTGAGATAGGCTGCAAACCTTTGTGTGAAACTGTGCACCTTTTCATTTCTTTCTTTCTTCAAGGCGCATAGCCCTTTCATGAGAGCTTCATGAGCTTTCTAAGTTGCATATTTACTTCTGAAAATTCTTTTGAAGGTATCCCAATCAGGGATAGAATTAGCAGGCAACCCAAAGTACCATGATGTTGCAGCTCCTTTAAGGGTATGCAGGAACAGTCTGCAGACTACATATCCATACTCTCCGGCCCTTAATCCTTCAATTGCCAAGTAAAAACTTTGTAGGTGATAATCTACTAGTATTTTCTCATTTGGGTCGAACTTGGGCAACATCTTGTCAAAGGCTTGAGGTAGGTCATGTAATGGAGGTGTTAGGTTTAACGGTGATCTGGCTCTCCAAGCAGGTGGTAGATTTGGTGGGTTAGGTGGTGGATTAGCATTTACTCCTGCCATGAGTCTAGAGTGAGGAGTTGAGCCAATAGGAGTGCGAGTAGGAGAATTGTGAGGGGTATTTGGGCCTTCTTGGTTCAAAGGTAGTACAACTTCCTATAAGGTTTTTTCTACAAGTTCTTCCCAGTCTCCAACCAACACTGAGTCTTCCACTACAGGACGATCTTTCTTTTTATACTCTCTTCTCGGCAATTCAGGGATGATTGGCAATCCTCCAATCTTCTTTACATATGCCCTGGTGTGTCTTCTCAGATCATTAACAATTTCGTTGCCAACAGAATATAGATGTTCTCTTTCTTCCAGAATTGGATTATGAAGCCCACTGCTCTCAGAACTGTTACAGGTGGAATAATCTCCAGAAAATGGGTTTCCTCAGCTAGCCATGCTATGGCGGCCCTCCTTCTAGCGCAAAAACTGTTGAGGCCCATAAATTCGTAGGCAACAACAGTAAGGGATCCTCCCCAGTCAACATTCCCAACTAGACCGTGACTATTTGGTATGGGGAATCCGTTCGGTTTGTGGTCCGGCTACCGTAGGTCAAAGTAACAAAAATGAACTCTTTACCGGTTGCGGCCTGGTCCACCGTGTATTTTTGTATTTTTTGACCTAATGTATGATATGCAAGTTCCTAATTAACCATGCAGGGCGATAAGATGCAAGGATCAGTCACAACGTGATGCGCAGGTTCTTACCTCTCGTCTTAGCATTCATAAGCATCTAAATCACATACAACAAGAAATTAAAACTAACTACCTAAACTATCCCTAGGGAGCAAGATTATCATTCATTGGTGAGTAATATATTTTGTACATGCATTATGAAGAGTTACAGATAGTTGATACTTCTTTCAAGACACATGAACAATTACAGATATTTGAACAACAAGATAGCCAATTGTTTATGGACAACATTTATTACTGACAGTGGAAAACATCACAAAAATATACTGAAGAACATTCAATAAGAACATAGGTTCAGGAAGTTAAACACTCTCACAGTTAATGGAACACAGCTGAAAATGAAATAGTTCCCCTTCAACATTGTTCATTTAATCACATTAATACATTCCACATTTCGCTTTCTCCAGAAGGCAAATGGTGTACAAGTTTTTTCCCAGGAAAAAGTCCTTTCTAAGTTCTACTTTCCAATATTTAACTACAACTGCAGACCGCTTGGGCTGCCCCCCCCCCCCCAGCGTCTGACCTTCTAGTTCCCCAACGCTTCATGTCCCTTTATCTTTTCTGCACATGCTCATGATCGACTGAGTAACTACCAGACCTTTCAGAGCTACTCCTCTGTCACCAGTCATTTTGTCTTTTCCTTCGTTTGTCCTTCTTATGATCCTGCTAGCTTCGAATCTACCTCTACCAAATGGTCTTTCTTCCTCCATGCCGCGGTAGTTTGACCGATCTCCCGAACCTACCTGCAATCAAACAACTAGCATCATTTATTGGAATTGCGTTATAAAACAGAGCAACGAATTACATCAACTGAAATGGCCAACCCCAAAGAAATGGCCAGGTGCACTGCCGAAACCACTACCTTGTTTATCCATGGGTTTGCACAAAACCACCAATGACAGGAAACGAGGACTCATCAGATGCTCAGGGCGCTGGCATCGGAAGCTAAAAATCTCACCCCAGCCGTAACGATGGAGAGAACGAGGTCACGGGAAAGCGACCGAAGGCTGGGAAAAAATTCTAATCGAAAGTCGGAAGGGAAATCCCATCGGAAACCAAATGGCTTTCCCAACCGCAACGGCGGAGGAAACAAAGGCAAGAGACAACTGAAACGCAAGTGGGAAAAGTTTAAGCGGAAGTCGGAAGACATCATATCGGAAGCCAAAAGACTTTCCCAGCCGCAACGACGGAAGAGCAAAAGCTACAAGTACGCGATGAGAAAGTTAACACACATCGGCAATCGGAGCTCTTTATACTTCGGATGGCTAATTGATTTGGGAGCTGCAACGGCAGAAGGGAAAAAGTTATCAGCCGCCAATTTAACATGGTACGACGCCCGATGAAATAGAAAAAATAAGTGTTCAAAAAGCTTTAAAAAATAGCAACGACGAAAAAACTGTTTTACCTTCGAACCGTGACTTTTCAAAGAACGAAAGAGCCGACTTACCCTTGGCTAGAAAAATAAACTCACATACGCGACCAACCACAGAATTCGAACACTGACAACCTTTGTAACAGGCTGAAAATCAATCTGTAAAATCATTCGAATTTAAAACACGACCAAAAATTCAAGGATAAAACGACCTGAAGCAAAATTCAATCATGAGGAGGGGCCCAAAATTTAAGAAATTTGGGGAGAACGGTTGCAGCTACAATAGGTTTTACAGTATTTTTGTTTTACTGTGTTAGATGGTTAAACGTGATTCTAACTGATTAATGAATGTTAAATGTTTAGTTGTGAACTGTTAGAGTTAGTAATCTTTTAGTTTATTGAAAGAATGAATCTGAAATAGATGAAAAATAATCCTAACCTGTGTTTTCCACATCTGGAAGGACCAGACCGTAGTCTAGCACAGGTAGTGTAGTTAAAATAGATGAAGGTTATGATAGGAATATGAAATGAATAGATGTATTATACAATTCATAATATCTGAGTGTTTTATTTCTGTATGTAGATTATTATCATAAAAGAACAATGACCTGTTTGTCCATGTTTATCGTTTAACCAGCTTATTTATGTAAGTATACTAGAAAAGAAAGAGCAATAACTCAGCACAGGTAGAGGGATCATTATATTAATAAAATACTCTAATAAAAAATAGGTTATGCTTGCACATAGTACATTATTCTTCTTATTGAATTTAAAACATGCAGGAGGGTAAAACGGTGTTATGCTCTAGATATATTTTCTCTGTATTTTATTTATTAACCTGTTGCTTATGCAGTAGAAGAAATACAGCTAATCTACTTGTTTACTTTCATTTCAAACAAAGGCATAAATTAATAAGTATATAGTTTATTTAGTAATCATAATAGTCTAAGACTAATAGATACTATTAACTCAGGAAAATGATATGAAACATAATTATGGTATTAAGAAGAAACTTATTTAAAATATCTAAGTTCTTCTATCATTTCCCTTTTATCATTTCAATAGATAAAATAACAAGAATATGATAACAACCAACATATACATAAATGTATATTTATAAAAAGAACTGTTTCTTTTAACTTTTACAAACATGATATAACTATAAAAGCAAATAATAGGGTCAAAATCCTAAATATATATTACAATTACAAATGACAAAGCATTGAAGTTCTAATCCAAATTATTTGGATTATTTTATTAATAAACAACTAGGCTATTATAAATTATTTATAGTCCTTCAAGGACAAACAAAAAGACATTGGTAATATTATAAACTGGATATTTCTGCAACACATTTGTAATACTAGTTAAAAACTAAATTAATAAAGTAACAGAACTTGTAAAAATAAATAAAATGGAATAATTTGTTTTAAAACAAGGGTTTCCCACAAGAAAACCCTAGCTCATATTTCTGAGCAAAATGAGCAAAATTTATGAATTAACCATGACGAGTGATAGTCTTAATCCTTTAACAAATTTTTTTTATAAAATATATTAAACAGTAACAATATTCATTCACAGTCAAATAGGGTTAAAACCCTAAGTACACAGAGCATCAAATAGTAGTTTTGTAAACTAAGTCCAAGCTCGAAGACAGAACATAAGTAACAAAACTATTGTTTTATATCATTAAGCCATAAGGCTGAACACTGAAGACCAAATACATTGCTCAGCTCAAGGCCGAGTCTACCCATCGACTAGCAAGGGTTTGAAGTCTAGTTAAAAATAGTAATGACCTTAAATGGAGACTCCATAGTTAATGGCAAGCCTAGAAAAGATTCCCCAGCTCAGGGTTACTCCTAACAACAACCATGATACAAGTAGGGAAAGAACCCAGCATTTGACCACAGGGCTTTCCCGTAAAGAGCCACAGCGTTTGAAGACAACCAATGTACCTTTCTCCAGGATGGATGTGTATACTATCAAGCCCCTGCAAGGAGTTTCCATCACAAGGTGTCAATATAAAAAGTACTTAAAATATTATACACGCTACTATAAAATAATAACACATGTTGTTTAATAAAATTTACACAAAATAATTTAACTGTTACTGAGTGTCAAACAGTATTGTGGAAAGACTGTCAACCATAGCAATGAGTGCTCATAGTTTTCCAAACCCTTTGACGAAGGCAAGCACTCTCAAACAGTTTTTAAACTCACAGTTTTTGCACAGCAGTAACTGTTACAGAAAGAGCAAAATGGACTATAGGCAAGCCACAAACCAATTACAATGAAACCAGCAAGCTCTTGCAGGATAAAAACTCACGACTACAAATAAATGGCTTTAGATATAAGCACCAACAACTACAACAGTAGACACTCCAAACTCGGAGCAATTTGGGACAAGGAACAACCCATGACCGCCATGAGAAGCTTGCAGAGCAACCGAAGGCCAGCATAAACTGTGGGGAAAGAATGACAAGGTATTAGGGTTGTAGAAGTTTCATATTCTCCATTATATGTCTAAGATATGACGACGTGTCTCAGGAAAAATCAAACCATGCATGGGTCGAGTTCCATAGTCCCTGCATTGCAAATATTTTTTCCAATCATTTAAAACAATGATTCTATCATACAATGCATAAAACTATATTATATGCTTGTGATCACGTCGTAATTCAATATAATTGCTTATCATATGGTTTGATAGTTTATCATGGCATTAGGGTAACGACATTATATTAACGTTGACTTAACAAAAAGAATCACCTTTTAAACTTTCGTTATCCTGATAACAATATTGTATAGCAATTATGTTATCATATGTCCATTATATTGTAATATTGATATCACTATTTTGGATATTTAGTAAACCATGTTTCATTAACGTTGACCCTTGTAAATATAGTAACCATTTGTTAGATGGAATAGTCCAAGTTGAATGGATTAAAACCATCGAACAAATTTAGTGTCTATATTCAAATACATTGTGTTATACACATAGTTATACTCTTTTAAAATAACAATTCAAGTTGTGACAGTTTATAAAAGTTACATAGCATAGTAAAGAGTAGAATCATGAACTCTTGACAAGATTAACCTTGTATTAGACTTGTAGGTCTATAAACAAAATAGTTTATGTATGATATTAAACCCTATAAAAACCAATGAATCAATGGTAGTAAACTATAAAGTTGACTAGTATAGTAATAGAATACTTTTATGAATTATTTTACATAGTTCAGATCAATGAGACTTTAATAGAATTTGGTTGTTTCTCAACTTGACATTTGCCAGTAATTTACCATGTCTATATTTGGTAGATGGGTTTTATGCTTATACATAATACTGGAGTTTAGCATGGAATAGAAGGTTGACTTTTATAGAAAAAATTAACCTTAGAAACTGTTTGTAGACAGTAACTTAATGCAAGAAAAGTATTATAGAAATAATAAGAATTGCAATGGAATGATCTTACTTGAATCTATAATCAATAGAACCACATGGTTTGACGTAAATTTAATAAGTATAGGCAAACAAAGTTTTCATGTGAAAAGACACTATTGTTTTTACACTAATCAAACTTATAATGTCAAAAAGTTACACGCTGCAAGTTTCCCTACCAAAGATAAATATCGAGCAGCTTGATACTGAAGTAAGTAGTATGATAATGTATAACAACCAAAAGTACAATCAATATAACATTACAAGATATACATATAAAAGTAGAAGTTACTGAACAACTAAGCTTACAAGTTTAGAGCCATAGTAAGTATCCTTACTGTCGCTACGTACGATTAAGAAAGAAACTCAATCATCTGAACTTCGTTTTCAAGAAAAACTAATGAAAGCAAACTGTTTTTACCTCATGGAAGTTGTATGGAATTTAGTAGCTTATTTACTAAGCTTATTATTTTCAAATAAAAACACTTTTGGATACTTTATGAAATTAAAAATGTTACTCATTCGATCGTACCTACAAACCTGTAAGATTTAGTAAACTTTCTACGTTAGCATAAATGCTAAGTAAGCCCAGAGTTCAAAGTTAGATTCCACCTACTTGTCATAAAGAAAACTCATTAGTAAACTGAAATAAAACAATACACAAGTAAACCTTATTCATGTTACAAAAAGGAAACTACTTAGTTAACGTAATTGATATTATGTAATACTAATCATTTGACTATTCCTATTACTGCTAACTGTTAGCTGTTAGTAAACCGCAGTTTCAACATTTTATGGTATCTCAAAATTTTAATTTTTTGTGAAAATTTGGGGTTTTGACATGTGGTATCAGAGCACATGTTTCAAACACTAGGCCTTGATGAAGCCCAACTAGCTTTTATGAAATAGTAAATTGATTTATTATGATGATGTATTTTCTTTTAAATGTTATTCAATGAAGAAATTGTTTTCTGAAGTTTAAAAAACGGGTATGGAAAGGCTGGAAGAATATGCAGAGGAGGAATCTCTAGTTACTGAACGAGGAAACTTACCAAGAGATCCTATACCAGAGGATTTATATACCAATTCCTTAGAACTGTTAAAAACTGTAAAAGACCTAAAATCTGAAATGGACTCTGTAAAGCGAGAGAATGAAAGGATTTTGAGGGCTCAAGAGGAGCTGAATCAGATCCTAACTGAAAAGTTTCAAACTAAGGGTAGGGGTAGAAGAACTGAATCAGAAGATACAAGTCATCAACGTAAATCTAAAAAGATGAAATATACTAAAAATGAAAGTAGTTCATCTTCAGAGGTGTTTGGTGAACAATGAAATTTCCATTCTACTAGTGATAGTAGTGATGATAATCATTACACTAGAAAGAGGAAATACAAACCTTATGAGGAAATTTCTGAGGAATTCAAAAAGATAAACCACCAACATTCAATGGAGAGACTGAGAAGGGGGAGGAAGCAGAATCCTAGTTATTTGGGATGAAAAAGTACTTCCAAATATATAACTATTCTAACCAGTTAAAGGCTAGAATGGCTATCTACAATCTCTCGGGAAAGGCTGACATTTGGTGGCAGGACTTGAAGAGAGTTAAGGGAATAAAAGAAAAGAATGTGAATTGGAGTACCTTCAAGAGGTACTTTAAAAAGAAATTTATGTCTGAGCAATACTATGAAGAGAGAGAAAAATAATTTTATGAGCTTAAATTAGGATCATTGACAATGAAAGATCTAAACAACAAATTTTTAAGTCTACTTAGGTATGTGCCATACCTTGTAGATGAGAAACCAAAGGTACAACAATTCCTCAGCTGTCTACCTTATCATATTAAGGACATGATTGAATATGACAATCCAAAGACTTTGGAAGAAGCTATGAGGAAAGCTAACTTCTGTTTTGAATAGAATCGAAAGAAGGAAAGCTTGGCCAACTGGAAAGCCAAGAAAAATAATAACCAGTATGAACAAAAGAAGAAGGATTTTGTGTCCAACAGAAATTCTAAGAACAATAAGGCCATAAATTATCCTAATAATAAGAACTTCCAAGGAAATAAGAATAATTCTCCAAACAATCAGAATAATTCCAAGGGTGAAGAATTTGGTAATAACCATGGTAATTATACCAAGAACTTTGAGCACAAAGAACCTATAAAGTGCTGGGAGTGTAATGGCCCACACTATGATATTCATACCATATAAGAGGAGATGACTATTGGGGAATTAGTGAGGACCATGCCCAGAATCAACGCAACCTTGGAGAATCGACAAGCAGAATATCAAACTTCCATTGTGGAAGTAGAAGGTATGATAAATCAAACCCTGTAACTATTTTGATTGATCCAGGAGCTAGTCTCAGTTATATTGCACCTAAAATGGTAGAAAAATGTAAGTTACCTATTGAAAAATTTGAGAATTCTTGGTTGGTTCAGTTAGCCACTGATGCTAAAACAAAGGTAACTTGTTTTGTAAAAGAATGTGGAGTAGTTATGGATCATTTTGAAACTGTTGTAAAGCTTAATATATTGCCTCTTTGTTCTTATGATTTACTGATTGGTATGGACTGGTTAGAACAACATAGGGTAATTTTAAATTGTTATGATAAAACCTTCACATGTTTAAACAGTGATGGAAAACCAGTAAGTGTAAAGTGAATCCCTAGAAAAACCACCATAAGGAAGATTTCTACTCTACATCTTAAGAGAGCTATTAGGAAGGGATGTAAAGCTTATGCAGTAACAATAACTAATGAGTAGAGTCTAATTAAGACAAATAAGATAAAATTGGAACACATACCAGTCTTAAGAGAATATGTTGATGTATTCCCTGAAGAAATTTCGGGACTACCTCCGAAAAGGGAATTGGATTTCACCATTGAGCTGGTACCTGGTGCAGTAGCTAGCTCAAAGGCCCCTTATTGAATGAACATACTTGAACTTAATGAATTAAAATCCCAATTAAAAGAAGTAATTGATAAAAAGTATATTCGACCTAGTGTGTCTTCCTCGGGAGCACCTATCATCTTCGTTAAGAAAAAGGACGGAACCACGCGACTTTGCCTAGATTATCGTTAATTGAACAAGATGACCATTAAAAATCGATACCCGTTGCCTCGAATAGATGATCTATTTGATCAAAATTAGAGGAAATTTGGGGTCTAAAATGGGCCTCCTAAGGAAAATAATAAAATAATAGTTAAAATAATAAAATAATATTGATTAATTTTGGAGGAAGAAAG